>PJAB01001323.1:0-15398 GCA_002887195.1 Chrysochromulina parva
TTCATTGTGTCTCGTCTCGACATTGGCCATCACCACTCACCCACCAAGATGCTGCGAGGATCGCGCAAGGCTTGTAGCCGACAAGCTCGCCAATGGCAAAGAGCCGAAAGATGCCCGGCGACCTGCGCCTCATAATCGCTATCGCGATGGCGCACCCGTCTCACTGAGACAGAATTCCGGCTCACTGAGTGAGTTTTCCGCCTCAGTGAGGCAGTTTTCCGCCTCAGTGAGTCGGATTTTCCCGCCTCAGTGAGACGGTTTTAACGTCTCACTGAGGCGGGAATCGTGCCTCACTGAGACAACTTTGGGTTGGTCTGTCCCTTTGGGTTGGTACCTCCGACCTTCCTAGGCATCTGAACACGTGAACGGGGCCTAAAAATACAGCGACGAACGGCTAGGCAAACCTAAAAACGACTCTTCAAGCCGGTTTTTACCATGCGTTTTACGCCGTTTACCATATTAGGCCGACTTCACCTCGGCGCTCGGGGGAATTGCTCCCTGTCGAGCGTGTGTGTGCGTGGACCGGTATGGATATTGCACTTTGTATCTGAGCGGGCAGTAACAGTGCCGTAGCACCGGGTGTCTCGTTAACGTTCACTAAAGTACTACGCTCTACGGCGTCGGTGGGGGGAGTGGGGCTCCTTACACACGTCTGACGTCAGCAGTATTCCAATTGCTGTAATCAGATCAGATCCGAGGCCCGATCGGGCCGACGATGGATGCCTGAGAGCGCGGCTACGATGCCAAAGGCGCAGTCGCACTTGCATGCTAGCAGGCACGGCATGGCGCAGGCGAGCAGGCAGGGCAAGTTGAGCATCAGAAGCAGGCCCCAGGCCAAGAGCGACGTCGCGTAGAGCACAGTCGCCTCTCTCGGGCACGTGGAGCCATCGCTAAAGATCCACCCCTGATCGCCCGATTGGGGGGAAATTGGAGGGAGATTGGGGAGAGATTCGGGGGGGGAGCACTCGAAGTCAGTCACGGTTGCAATCAGGGGCCATCAGCCAGATTGGGGGGAGCACTCGGTGTCACTCGGATGCAATAAGAGGCCATCAGCACAACAGCCAAAGGCCATCACATGCCATCACAGGCCATCACAGGCCATCGGAGCGCTAACCGTGCCGACGATCCACCAAGCGAGCGCAAGCATCGCATTGGCGCCCACGAGCCTCATCAGAGGCGGATGGTGTACGAACCTGAGGTCATCATAGGTCATCATTGGTCATCATAGGTCATCAGAGGTCATCAGGGGTCATCAGGGGTCATCATGGGTCATCATGGGTCATCAGGGGTCATCATGGGTCAACAGAGGTCATCAGAGGTCATCAGAGGTCATCAGAGGTCATCACAGGTCATCACAGGTCATCACAGGTCATCACAGGTCATCAGATGCGGATGGTGTACGAACCAGAGGACGCGGTAGCCCGTCTCGAGCTGGAAGCGGCCCGAGAGGATCAGACCGTACGGCACGAGAAGAGGGGCGGCGAGCAGTACAAAGATGATCAGCGGACGATTGCACACTGGATGCGCCGCGCCCGTCACGGCGCCCGACGCCTCCCCCACGAGCAGCAGCAGCAGCAGGATGGCGAGTACAAGCGGCCACCATCGCCCCATCTGCCGCCCTATCTGGGCCGCGACGCCCTTGCGCTGCCGTAGGTCCATCGCGATCACGCGGCTGCCGGTGGCGAGGCCGCACTCATTGAGCCGCGCATCATCCGGCAGCTCGGCGCCGTCGTGCACCAGCCGTATGAGCAACTCGTATTCCTCCCGCTCGCTCATGTTTGGAGCGAGACGCTCAGCTGGACCGGCCGCCTCGGCTCGGCCCCAGAGCACCTGCGCGTAGCGCGCACTCCAGAACACCTGTGCATAGCGCGCCTTGAGCGCACCGATCGTCTCCGACGCGCCGATCTCGATCGCATGCCCGCGCGCGGGATTGAGGCTCTCGACGATGATCAGTAATGGCGGCGGGTCGTCAATGGCGCTCGGCTCACCCCGTTCCACCGGTTGCGCAAGGATGGCCGCGATTCGTGCTGCTGGCGCGGATGACGCGCTGTCCAGTGGCTCTAGGTTGGCTGGCTTGAGCGCTAACCTCGAGCTGCTGTCGAGCAGCACGCCTGCGCGCTGCCTCGTCTCATCCCACACGGTGACCGTGCCTAGCTTACCGTTATACTCTGGCTTGGCTTCCAAGCCAATGACTCGAACGCGCTTGCCTACCAGCTGCCCGGGCACCGTGACGCTGTCGGGCACCGCCTTTTCGGGCGGCAACACCATCGGAGGCCTGCGGAATTCGCTCCGTGTGAAACGGCTGTGAACCGTAGCTGGGACTTTGCGACGTTATTATTTTCCTCCCCTCCTAAGCTTTCCTCTGTGGCTCTGCCTCACCTCCCATCGTGGTGAAAGCGCACACGCGACGAGAGCTCTACTCGAAGAGGAAGGAGCACTGGCCGCCTTGCTCTCGCACGAATCGGAAGCCCGGCACCCCCGCCCATGTGGTCTCGTGGATGGCGCTGAAGACGGGCTGGAGCACGGGCTCGCCCTCCACCTCAAACAAGTCGTGGTAGAAGCAGCGCCTCAAGCGGCGCGATGGCGACGGCTCGATGGTCTCGATCTCAAACGCTGCCCCCAAGTCCGCTTCGAAGTTGGCCACCATCCGCTCGAGCATTGGCCTGCGCCGCCTCTCCAACCAGAGGGCGCCCGTGAGCGTCATGGCGATCTTGTTCGGGATGTACATCGCTGGCACGGCCGACGGCGCCGTCACACCATCGGGTGGCGCATATACTCCGCAAGCGTTCGCCACCCACGAGCGCATCTTCAGCTTGCTGTCGATGAGAGCCGTGCCCCGTCGCTCGTCCTCATCCTCGAGCACGCGCTGTGCTGCGAGAGCCAGGGCAGCCATCTGCAAATGAGCTGGTGCACGCTTGCAATTGGGCGGCAGCCGGCTCGTGTGCCGTCCTATGATCTCGTCGGCGGCCTCTTCAGTGGCGCGCTTCACAGCAGCCACGTCCGAAGGGCTGAGCTTTTCACCCGCCTCCGCGAGCTCAGGTGGCACGAGCGCGTCGTTCACGCGCAGAATCCGGAAGAAGGAGAAGCGCTGGAAGGCGAGGGCTTGTTTGGCGGCCTCCTCGACCACGGCCGGGTTGAATCGTGGCGGCCACATGACGTTCACTCACACCAACAAGGTGGCCGCTGGCCCGCATAATATTCGCGAAAAAAGCCTCTAAACTTGAATTGTGAATAGAGGTGTGAATACGGAGAATGTTTTCTTCGTTCAACTCCTTTTCCCGAAGAGCTTGATGTCCAGCACGAGGTCGGGTTGATACGGCCGATTCGCATTGCAGTCTTCGAGGGCCGAGAGTCGACCCGAGCGATGTCAAGCAGCATGTCACGTGGTGTCAGGATGACAGGGCTCACACGAGCGGGGACAGTTTCCTTGGGCGGCAGGAAAGGCAAGGGCGCATTCGAGCGCCGCGGGTTCGTACAGATGTTCTTGAACCGCTGGAACTCGCCGGCTCCCATGTCACCTGAAGACTGCGGCTCTTGGGGAGGGATTGGACCGCGGCCAGTGCTGCAGTCTTGAAACTGCAGACCATTCTTGTTCGGCTTCGCCAGATCTGCGTACGCAAGCTTACTCGGGACGATGACGCGCCGCACGCCGCCAGGCAGCATCGGCGGTACGCCCTCACCGCCCAGAATGGCCTCCTCCAAACCGAGGATCGTCGAGCCATCGCCCAGAGTCCACGAATAAGGAGCATTGCGGTCCTTGGTCGAATCGATTTTGCTTCCATAGCGCGCTCCGGTCGTACTCATCACGTAGTCGATGGCAACGCGCTGGCCTTTTTGGAACGCTGGGCCTGAGCCGACCTTGGCGTCGGCCCACTGCAGCCCAGAGCTAGCCGTCAGGAACTCGAGGCTTGGTGATGCTGCATGCGCGCGAGGGGCGCCAACTGCGTACGCACAAATCGGTACCGAATGCAGCACGGCTCGACGTGACAGCGTCGCAAGCTGTACTGTGACCAACGACCAGGTGATCGAGAGCATGCGAGCCAGGCGCCTACAATGTATCGTGCGACCCTGGGACGCGAAAGGTAGGGTGCTTGTCGGGAGCTCGCTTGGCAGATCGCACGAAACAGTCTCGAAAGAAAGACATCCGAAAAGACGGAGCACGAGGCACGCATGGCTCGTGATGACGTGCGTCATAAATCGACGTGGCTCACGCGTGTGTGCAGCGGGGGCAAGCCGCCGCGGAGCCGAGAGAGCGCGCGCGCGCTCGATCCCGCACGGGGTGAATCCCTCGCGTCGCGTGCCGAACTCTACTAAAATGATGCCCGGTGGCATTGATCCAGCAACCAAGTGCTTCCTCGGCGGCCTGTCGTACTCCACCACCGATGAGTCCTTGCGACAGTACTTTCAGCAGTTTGGCGAGATTGAGGATGTTCATGTTGTACGCGATCGACTGACGGGTGCCTCCCGAGGCTTTGGGTTCGTCAAATTTTTTGACATGAACCTCCAGTCCAACGTGATCAAGATGCACGAGCACATCATCGACGGACGGTCGGTCATGGCTCGCCAAGCCCAGCCTCGAGGCAGTGGCCCGCAGTTCTCGGAGCAGATGCGCGGCGGCGGCGGCGGCCCCATGGGCGGTCCGATGGGCAGTGGTGCCCCACCTATGGGGGGAGGCATGGGCGGCGGAATGATGGGCGGTGGTCCGATTGGTGGCGGCGGTGGAATGATGGGTGGTGGTGGTGGCGGTGGCGGTGGAGGTGGAGGTGGCGGTGGCGGCGGAATGATGGGTGGCGGCGGAATGATGGGCGGCGGCATAGGCGGCGGAATGATGGGCGGCGGAATGATGGGCGGCGGACCCATGGGCGGAGCCATCGGCGGTGGAATGGGCGGAGGCATGGGCGGCGGCGTGATGAGCGGTGCGCTTGGTATGGGCAGTGGCGACATGGGCGGTGGTGGTATGGGCGGAGGAATGGGCGGAGGAATGGGTGGTGGAGGGCCGATGGGTGGTATGCCTATCGGCGGAGGGCTCGGCGGAGGCATCGGTGGCCTCGGCGGAGGCATTGGGGGAATGGGGATGCCGTTGGGCGGCGGCGGCGGCGGCATTGGTGGCGGCGGCATTGGTGGTGGCGGCGGCGGCGGCGGCGGCGGCGGCGGCGGCGGCGGCGGCGGCTGCCGAGGAAGCACCGACCCGCGTTCTTCGGACCCGCGCGGCGGCTTCGGTCTTGGCGGTGGCAGTCTGGCCAGTGGCGGAAGCCTCGGGGGCAGCAGCAGCAGTGGATATGGTGCCATCGGAGGCGGCATGGGCGGTGGAATGCTGGGTGGTGGCATGGGCGGCGGCATGGGTGGCGGCACGGGCAGCGGCATGGGCAGCGGCATGGGCGGCGGCGGGATCGGCGGTGGGATCGGCGGACCCACGGGTGGCGCAGGCACAGATCATCTCGGAGGTAATCTCAGCGGACCCACGGGTGGCGGCACCGACAACGGCGACGTGGGCGGCGGTGCGAGCGCCTCCTCCAAAGTCAGTACCGGGGCCACCGCTGCGGGGTCAGACAGCAGCACTCCCGCCGCCACCGCCGCCGCCCCGAGTGCGCCAGAGGCCCCATCCTTCACACCTGCCTTCACAGCGCCGTCATACAACACGCCCTCAGGCGGCGGCGGCGACGACGACCTCCTCTACGGCGACATCGGTGGGGCAGGCTCTGTACGCCTTGCGGCACCGAGCGAAGACGACGACGCCGGGCGGAAACGGCAACGGACGGAGCCCTAACGCGAGATCATGCGAGATCGGAGACGAGGTCATTCATGTTGCTATTGGCCTCGCCTTGTGTGGCGAAATTCATGTTACTCTTGGCCTCGCCTGGTGTGCTCGCAACGTGGTGAGACAGAGGTGCGCTTGCCACTTGGGCCGTGGCGAGCGTCAACCTCGCCTGCGTCCGGTCACGCGGTCGGTACAGTCAGGTTACAGTCGGCCGCGAGATCGCGCCGCGACAAGATCTCTCTCGCGAGATCGCGCCGCGTGGCCGCGCGACGAGATGAGATCTCTCTCAAGCGCGGAAGCAAAACAGCGCAGGCCTTGACTGGCGGGCGGAGGCACGTGCAGGAGGGCGTACTTTCATCTCGGCGCTTGCGAGATAGAGGTACAAGTAGTCTGAAAATCCTGGGGACCCTGTGTCGTGCAGCTGTGTGGCGAGAGCGCGAGCCGGCACAGGCCACAGCGCCGCGCGGCGTCCGCTGCCTCCCACGCCCCTTCTCGCTTCTGCGCCTTCGATGCCGCTCGACGAAGTCGAGTTCAGCCGTGTAACCTCCGAACGTCACCGATATCGATCGTGTCACCAATCCTGCTGGTGCTGCGTCCAGCTCTCGACGAAGTCCTCAGTCGCGTCCGGTACGAGATCGCACCCGACCCCGCGCGTCACGGAGCCGCGCGACTCGGCCCGAGCTCACGTTTAGATTTGTTTCGTCGTCCGTACCGCGCTACCGGGATTTCGGGCCATTCTCTGTGCACGTCACACGGCATCACCCGGCGAGGACCGAGGTCCGGCACTCGCGCGCGGCGCCTCAGGACACCGGGAGCGGCCAGTGCCCTCGTCGCTCGAAGAAGACCCGTTTGCGTGCCTGTGAGCCGGTACGACGGCGATCTCCCACTACCGTACCGGGTAATGTAGCCGGTATGTAGCCGCGCCGAACTTGGCGTCATCAACGCTCCCTCTACCAGGCCATCAACGCTCACTACGCACTCACTACTATCACTCTCTACGGCATGCATGCCTACATGTGTTTCTGGCCCATGAAAGGGTGCCTGTCTTGCATTTTAGCTCGCCGCTCCACTGGCAACTTGGAGCAGGCAATGGACGAGGGCGCTGCCGGCTCCCAGATTGGTGGCCGTACCTGTCCGAGCGAGGAGTTCGATGCGTGCCAGTCTGAACGGTGGATGATCGATTGGCTGGCTATGGTGTTTCCGTGATAGTCCCGCAGGCTGCGCGACGGGAAGTCCATCGAGGGCTCGTAGCGCGCAGCTTTCGCCGCAGCGAGCGCTGGTACCGAGGCCGAGGCATGCATTTGATCGAGTTTGAGCGCCCGCCCGCCTGCGGCCCCAAGGTCGCCGACGCTTTGCAACTGCTTCGACTGCAGCCCACCGTACGGAAAGGGGGCGGGCGCGCTCCAGAGCCTCTTGTACGCATCGTGCGCCCAGTCAAGCTTATCCGGCAGCGTGCGCGGGAGCGGCATCTTCGTCACGCTACGCATGATCTCGCTGCTGGCCCCATTGAGATCGGCGGGAAGCAAGTGCTGCATGCTGCTAGACGACGATGCGCGAACCAGCTTGCTCCCGAAGGCGCTCTGCGTCGGATCTTCTGCGAAGTCAAACAGCGTTGGATGCAGCAGGCTGCCCTCGAGGGTGCCCTGACGCGGCGCGTGAAGGGCGCTAGGGCTTGGAGGAGCGGGAGTCCATGGGCGACTGTTGGCGGTGCCCAGGCGATCGCCAGAGAGCGTGACGTTCGATGCATTCGCCTTTGGTAGGTCTGCCTGTGGCGGAAGCTTCTTTTTGGACTCCACGCCCGAGCGTCGGTAGCGCTGGTCCGCTGGAATGGAAGGGATGAGAGAGCGGAGCCGGTAGCGCTCGTCCACTGGAATGTGGCGGATGAGTGAGGCGAGTCCGGGCTTGCCTGGGCCGCCGTACGTCTCGCGGGCGGTCAGTCCCCAGTCGCTCGCCATGAGTGTGGACGGCGGTTTCGAAAAACAAAAGGGAGTTTCGATAGGGTTCATGCGGTGCGCGACGGCAAAACGCTATGCGTGCATAGAATTACGTGTGCGCAAAGTTCAGAGCTGGTCCTGCCAAGGGATGCGTCTTAGCGTCACCTCGGTTTTTTAGCCGTTGCATCGAGAAAAACTTGCTTTTTCGGCACACCAAGCAAGCTAAGTAGTCACAACACAAGTACCTAATCAACAAACCAGAGAAGTTGCTTGCTTGCCTCGTATGTCGCGTTCACGTTCACACCAGCAAAAGAAGAAACCGTATGAGTGCTGCGAGCGTGGAAGCGTCCCTCACCGCGGAGCGCCAGAAGCGGCAGCATGCGGGTCCGCTCCCGAACATCCCAGCCATCTCACTAAAGCCCTTCCGCGAGGGGACCGAGGAGGGCAAGAAGCGCGTCGCCGCTGAGTGGGACCGCGCGTGCCGCGAGGTGGGATTCATCAAGATTGTGGACCACGGCGTGCCCAAGGAGGTAATTGACATGTGCTGGAGCGCAACCGAGGCTTTCTTCGAGCGGCCGCTCGAGGAGAAGAGCGCGGTCCCGATGACAGCCAACTACCCATATGGCTACAGCGCCATGGGTGGCGAGAACCTGCTCGCGTCGCTCGACAAGGCTGCGGAGACGCCGGGAGATCTAAAGGAGATGTGGAACGTGTGCTTTGGTTCCGACACGCCCGCAGCGGACCACCCGCCGCCGCGCTGGCCCGCCGAGTCCGAGCGTGAGCAGTTGGCTTACCGTGCATACGACCGCGCGCTGGCGGGGCTTGCAGACACGCTCTATCGAGTGTGCGCGCTCGCACTCGGGCTGGAGGAGGACTGGTTCGCACCCAAGATTGCTCTCTTCTTGATTGCCTCCCTCATCAGCTCTGATTGCCTCCCTCATCAGGTTCGTACCCAACATTGCTCTCTTCTTAATTGCCTCCCTCATCAGCTCTGATTGCCTCCCTCATCAGCTCTGATTGCCTCCCCCATCAGGTTCGTTCCGAAGAACACGCAGCACCGTAATGTCGTGCGCGCCATCCATTATCCGGCCCAGAAGCCGCCTGCCGTTCCCAAGCCCGGACAGGTGCGTGCCTCGGCGCACACAGACTATGGCTCGTTGACGATCCTCCGGCTGGGGGGCGAGTTCCCCGGTGGGCTGCAGGTGACGGGCTGCCTGATTGCGCCTGATTGCGCCTGATTGCGACTGATTGCGCCTGATTACCCGAGTTACCCGCTGGGCTGCAGGTGACTTGTGATGGCCACTGATGGCCACTGATTGCCACGGATTGCCACGGATTGCCACGAGTTCCCCGGTGGGCTGCAGGTGACGGGCGCGACCGGCGAGTGGATCGCTACTGATTGCCACTGATTGCTTCTGATTGCTACTGATTGCTACTGATGGCCACTGATGGCCACTGATGGCCACTGATGGCCACTGATGGCCACGAGTTGCCGCGAATTGCCAGGTGATGGGCGCGACCGGCGAGTGGATCGACGTGAGCACCACCGCGGAGGAGGATGCATTTGTCATCAATCTCGGCGACCTCATGGCGCGATGGACTAATGACCGTTGGATGAGCACGCCTCATCAGGTAATCAACCTTGATTGCGGCTTAATGACCGTTGGATGAGCGCGCCTCATCAAGTAATCAACCTTGATTGCGGCTCGGATTGCGGCTCTGGTTCCATCAGACTACCAACCGTTGGATGAGCACGGCAACCCTGATTGCGGTTCTGAGTGCACGCTGATTGTCTGCCTCATCACAGGTCATCAACCCACCGAGTGAGGTGGCGGCGGTCGCGCGGCGCATCTCCATCGCCTACTTCTGTAACATCAACATGGATGCGATGGTCGAGTGTATCCCATCGTGCGCCGGAGAGCAGGGCTCCAAGTACGAGCCGATCGCTGCTGGGGCGTGGCTCATGCGCAAGCACGAGCAGACCCAAAAGGGGCAGCGCTGCTATGAGAAGGGCCAGTCATGACGCACTTGCGCCTTCGACGATGACGACACCGACGCCGCCGCTCGGTTGTTCACTGCTGGTCGGCCCGGCGGTGGGCAGGCGCTGAGCTGCGATGGACGGTAAGTAAGTAAGTAAAACATGCCAACAGGCAGCGCACACGTGGCGAGGGGGTTACAAATGAGCTGCGATGGACGGTTGCGACTTGCATGGGGCCCGCGCGGCGCGTGTTGCCGTGCGGATTAAGACTCGGAGCAGTCACGAGACGTGGAGCTCATTTTTAGACCTTTTTTCATTTTCGATCAGAATGTGCGGCGGCGAGCTGGCAAGCACCCGCCTCGAGGCGCGCGGCAAGCTCGACAGTGCGCTGCCGAAGGAGGGCCTCGATGACGCTGGGTTGGCCCGCTAGCCTCCTGATGAAAGCGAGCTCAGCGCTCGGGCTGGCGTGCTCACTGGCGGCATGGAGCGGCGCGAGGAGCGCCTCCGACACGGCGCCCGCAGCCAGCGCGCCCGCCCAGCTCGCTGCGCTCCAGGTTGCTCCGGGAGCGTCCTCGTCTGCCGTCTCGGCGATGACGGCGTTCGCCATGCGTTCCAGCCGCCGTGTGAGCGTGGGGCGCGCCGCGTCGTTGGCCGGCTCCGGCGGAGTATCCGGCAATGCGGAGAGCGCTTGACAAGGCGCACCCGACGCAACCGTGCTCGTCTCGGCCACTATGCTCGTCGGCTTGCTCATCTCGGCCAGTTGCGCTCGCCGCAGCGACTCCTCCAACTTGGCGATGCAGAGCTTCAGACGATCGACATCCTCGCCCGCCGGACGGGGGTTAAATTGCACATCAAATGCCGACACGAGCTTCGCATTGCACGGGCGGCATATCCGTACCGGCGTTTCCGCGTACTGTGGAGGAAGGAGGCACCTTCCTGGGGAGCAGGACTCGCACACGAGACTTCCACACAGCCGACAGTGGTGCCGCCTGAGCACGAGCGAGAAAACACGGTCGCAGGCGCTGCAGGTGCTCGAGGAGCCGTTGGGCTGCCAATCAAAGCATCGATTTGCAGCCATGTAAGGGGCGACGGCCTCCCAGCGGCGGCGGGGAAAGTGTCGGGCTCGGGGTCGCCGGGGTTCGGGGTCGGTTCGCCCCGTTTGCCCGACTCATGTTTCGCCGAGTTTCGGCATGAGCGAAGGTAATGGGCGACGCTAGTGTTTCGCCCAAGCATGGTCCAGGCACTATTTATTGACATGGCATGGTATGTTCTATTTTATCGTAACCATGGAACTGCGTATGAACTGGGGGTATTGGATACCGCCTCAGCGCCTTGCGTATGATGTATGGACTCGATGAGATCCGGATGGCACTCGCGGACTCAGGTTCAGACCTCCCCGGCTCGGGAGGTCCAGATCTCCGGTTCCGGAGCTCCAAAGGAGAAGGGGAGAGAAAGCAAGTTCTCACTTGCCGGCTGCCGGCGCCTCCTTCGCCGCGGCCATCAGCTCAAGCAGGTGCGCGCGCACGCAGTCTGTCATCAGCTGCGGCGAAGGCACCGTCTCCGCATCGGAGGTGCACGTGAGCGTGCACTGCCCCGCGTACGACAAGAAGGAGAAGGAGACACCAAAGTCGAGTGGCGCAGTGCCGAAGAAGATGCGCTTGATGCGGACCCCGCAGAGCGATCCGGCCAGGGGCGGCGCGACGACGTTGGAGACGTACGTGGTGAACTTGGCCAGGATGACCTTATAGAGCGCAAGGAGCACCGAGAGTCCGAGGGACCGGACCAACAGGTTGGCGAGCAGCCGGAGCAGGTACGTCTCTGGCGAGATCTTGACGAAACGGGTGGCGCGAGCGACGCGCTCGAGCCGCGTGCGCGCGGGGAGGTCGCCGCACGGGAGCGGAAGGATCCCGAGCGTGATGTCGCAGCCCGGGCCCTTCATGGCGGCGTAGTCGTTGAGCAGCTCGCTGGCGCCGCCCGGGCCCATCTGGGGCATCACTGGGCGGGGATTGATGACCGCGACGGCGTGGATTTGAAGAGAGGCGGAGAGCCGCGTGTGCGGCTCCATCTGGCTCATGTACGCGCGGATCCCACCGGCCATGGCGGCGAGCAGAAGGTCGTTCACGCTCACCCGCGCGAACGCCGCCGCCGCCTTGAGCTCGTCAACCGCCACTGGCTGCATCACGCCAAGGCGCAGTCTCTCTCGTTCGTCATCAACGGCCACTGGGACGGCATCGGCGGCTGGCGGCGGCGGCTGGCTCGCGTCGGTGGCCAAGGCGTGGGCCGAGAGCCCCTTGGCCGCCCTCCTCGCCCGCTCGCGCCGCTCCCATTTGTACGGCCCGAGCTTGATGGGCGTCCGCGGGTCTGACGGCCAAAAGACGAGCGCAAGCACGAACGCGACGCCGCCCACGAGGCAGCGGAGGCGCTCGCACAGACCGACCCGGGTGGGCTGCGAGCGCAGGTTCGTCACCTTGGCCGACGAAACTGCGGGGTTGAGCACCGATGGAGTCGACGGGGCCTCGCCGGGATCTGGATCCTTGACGAGGGCCTTGCACAAAACGTTGCTCATGATCTGTGATAGGATGACACCATCGGCGACCGTGTGAGCGATGCGCCAGATCACGAAGCACCGCTCGGCGGCGCCGCTGCAGGTGACCAGCTGTGCTTGCCAGCTGCATTGCTCGGGCAGGTCTTGCCCCAAAGAGCGCGCGACGTGCTGCTGCACTGCAGCCTCCACATCAGCGTCCGTACCGTCGTCGTCGGTGCCCAGTTCCACCATCTCGACGTAGCGAGTTGCATCGACCTTGTCGGGCACGCACCAGTACCGCTCATTGGCGGACACGTAGCCACGAAAGCGCGGGAACCGTTGGAGGAGCGCCACGTCCACGAGCTCCACGAGGGCCTCCTTCGTGATCGGCTCGTCAAGCTCGTACACGATGTGAATGGTCGTGTACTTACCCTGTTTATGCCACCTATGAAGCGCCTGGCCGCCGGGGCTCGAGCGACGGTGCTGCTTCACGAGCGGCGGGTGGGTGCCGCTCGCGAGCTCCACCACAACGTTAGGCTCCATCTCAAAGAATCGCACCAGCGGAGTGGACGACCTGATGGGAGGTTACATGTAGTTGATGCGAAAAGGTGCGCCCGAGTTTCACATTCACGATTATCCGGTAAAAAGACACCGGGGGGAGCCGGGACACACACGGGCACACGGACACACAGACGATGGTCGGGAGTGATTGAACGTGGCGCGATGATACTGTTCCGGTTCAAAAACACCACGGGGAGCCGTTCAAGTCCGAGACTACTTTGAAAGTCTGTTTCGTTACTGTTTCGTTCCCTTCCTCTGCGTCCCACGAATTCCCCGTGGCCTCGCTTGCCATGGCATACTTCGTCTACCAACCTCATACTCAAGCGATGACTACCCTCCGGCCAGCTACGGCCGAGCTCCGGCCTCGGGCGCCCGCCTACCCTGCGCGAGACAGCCAGTTTGGCAACCTGCACGATGCATTCGATCACTATGCGTCCATGTACAACATAGAGTCGGAGAGGCCGTGGTCGCGGCCGGAGCAGACGTGGACCAGCTACTCCCAGATGCGCGGCACCACAGGCAACCTGCTGCGCTTGGAGCCTTCGGCGACGCGCGAGCTCACCACGCCCTTTCATCTGACGAGTACCAACCCGAGCCATGCGGCCACGACCGGGTTGTCCATGTTCACACGCAGAGGGCGAGGGGCGACGGACTACTCGCGCCCGCAGACGGCAGCCGTTGGCGCGAGGTCGTCCGCCGAGACCCTGCATCTCGAGCACACGCCTCAGAGCTCCCCGCAGAGCTTCGCCCCGCTCCACTCGGCGACGCTGCGAACCATGCGCATCGAGGCTCGCAACCAGGGCCGTTCGTTTGAGCGCCCAGCACCGATCTCGCCTCCGTCGAAGATCGACTTGCGCGACAAAAAGCTCAGCCAGCCGGCCCCATGGGCAGATCCAATGAAGGCTGGTCTCGGGTACGCGGAGAAGTTCCATTACCGACACTGATTTGGTTCGAAGGGGCGCGCTCAGCTCTCTTCTGCGATCCTCGTCATCAACTCTCATCAGAGCCCAATCAGAGCTCATCAGAGCTCATCAACGCTCATCAGAGCTCATCAGCTCTCTTCTGCGATCCTCGTCACGACTCCTCTGTTGACGAGTCCGCAGGTTCGTACTGCGTTTCTGGCTGCTTGCGGGCGCCGGTGCTTTGGGGTCTCAAACTCTCTACCGTGGTGGAGCTATGGTGGAGCCGTGCGACGGCGTGATGATTCGCGATGGGGTGTGCATGCCGATTGAGATTGCGCGACGTTGGTCAGGGAACCATGTACAAGTGAACGAGTACGAGTGTGTCGGGGCCGACACTCGTCTGGCACGCCGTCCTCGGCCTGCCCCCCCCACCCGGCACCCCCCTCCCACGGACGGAAAGGCAATTTTAACGTCTGTTCCGGCACACGACTCACGAGCGAGCGAGCGAGAGGGTCGGCAATAACTTCATTCGGCTCATCCCCACCACAGAGTTTGGGCCTTTTCTCACAGCCTAACACCGTTCACAGAACTGTTCACAGGCGTGCAGAAGTCCCAAGAAAATGTTCCTGAGCGAGGCCGCCCCTCTCGCCGACGGCGCAACTGACGAGGACAGGGCGCTGCTGGACGGGATGGGGCTGGATGCTCTCATGATCGATGCGGTCGGCTCGATTGTCCACGACGCGGTTCAGGATGGCGACAATGAGATGGCCGACTTCCTGCTTCTCACTGGCGTGGCCAAGGCCTGTAGCGACACAGTCACCAATGCTGCCAGCCTTTGCTCGGAAGCCGCGAAGCGGTGGCTGACCACTGCCGAGGTATTCAATCTGCTTCAAACCCCAGCGCGGTACGGGTTGGTGGGGCGCACAGAAGCGCCGCGGCTTCCTGGCTCGGGCGCAGTTTTCCTCTTCTGCATGAACGCACATAAACACAGCTTCCGCAAAGACGGGCACGATTGGAAGATGAAGAAGAATGGCAAGCAGGCCGCCGAGTCGCACGTGAAGCTCAGCGTCGAGGGTGTGGAGCGGGTCAAGTGCTACTACGCGCACACGCAGGACGGGCTGCTCGCGCGCCGCATCTACTCGCTCATCGAGGGCGATGAGGACCTGCACTTCGTACAGTACCTCGCGACGAGTCTCACGTTGCCGAGACGCAAGGACACGGGCAGGGCCGCCGCTGCCGCCGCTGGCCCCTCTGCTGCTCCCGCGTGCGCCGCCTCCGCCTCCGCCGCCTCCGCCTCCGCCGCCGCCGCCGCCACCGCCGCCGCTGCCGCCGCCTCCACCGCCTCCGCCGCCTCCGCCGCCTCCGCCTCCGCTGTCAGTACGAGTACCTCTCAGCGCCCCGACCTGCGCCTGGTAGAGATGTGCCCTGCGTGGGACTACGTGAGCGGTGGCGCGCGCGTGCTCGTGGCAGCGCTCACCAAGCACGGCTGCCGTTACGGCGGCTGCTTCGGGAGTGCCTCGGCAGTCCCAGCCGAGGTCGGTGCTCGCTGATTGCATGCTGATTACCTGCTCAGTGCATGCTGATTGCTCTCTTCTCGAGTGCCTCCCTCATCAGCTCTGAGTGCCTCCCTCATCAGCTCTGATTGCCTCCCTCATCAGCTCTGATTGCCTCCCTCATCAGCTCTGATTGCCTCCCTCATCAGCTCTGATTGCCTCCCTCATCAGCTCTGATTGCCTCCCTC
>PJAB01001324.1:0-15397 GCA_002887195.1 Chrysochromulina parva
TTTTTTCTTGTTCGGTAATAATTCAACTTCCCCGCATTGTGTCTAAAGTAAGAGCTCCTCACGACCGAAACGAGAAACGACAAACGGGGGTGGGGAAGCCGGCGGTAGCACTCTAAACATTTTGAGATTGAGGGATCGTCAGGCACTTGGACTGAATGGGCAAGCGATGACTCCGCGGAAGCGCGGATAGGCCCTCGGAGCGGTGGTTTCGTCTCATGAAGCACAGCATGCGAACCAACACTTTGACGGTAGACGCTCCCGCGCACCGCTCCGCGCCCCTGCTGGCCCCCACGGTGGCTACGGCTTCACTGCCGATTGCATCCTTTACCGCTGGCTCGCTCAAGTACCCGCGTGGCATTGTCATCCCGGAGGCCTTTGCCGAGTTGGCGCGCACGACGTCCTCAGTCAGCCTCCAGCCGTACGGAAAGCGGCGGCCACCTTCGCAGCCGACCCGTCCTGCACCTAGCAGGAGCCAAGCTGCGTCTGCCCCGGCATTCGCCGTGGTGGTTGCTTCGGGTGGGGCGCTCGAGCGGGAAGCGAGCAATAGCAAGCTGTGGGTGACAGCGCCACCGGCCAAGCAGAGCACTGAAGTACTTGAGCTTCGAAAGCGCAACGCAGCGCTTGAGGCGGAGCTTTCTTCATTGGCCTCGTCGCTTTCTGGGCGCGCGATGGCCGCGGTGGTCACAGACCGCGTCGAGCACATCTGCGAGAAGAATCAGCAGCTCCGCGCGCACGTCGCCAAACTCGAGCAGCATATCGCAGAGTTGCAGGCCGAGCTCGAGAAGAAGAAGCTCATCGAGACGATCACGCAGCGCCAGCTGCTTCACGAGCGGACGAGAGACGCAAACGATGGCATGTGCGGAAGCTCATTGCGCCCCGAGGCGAGTCGTCACATCTTTGGCGACGGTGCGCCCAACACGGCTGGGATGGAGCTCCTGCAGGCGGCGCTTGAAGAGGCGCGCGCGGAGAACACCCGTCTCGCGTCTGAGATCAAGAGGCTGGCATTGGAA
The DNA here is from genome assembly GCA_002887195.1 of Chrysochromulina parva. Taxonomy (NCBI): domain Eukaryota; phylum Haptophyta; order Prymnesiales; family Chrysochromulinaceae; genus Chrysochromulina; species Chrysochromulina parva. The sequence goes on from PJAB01001324.1 coordinate 1,011, forward strand.
TTCGGGCGCGTCACGCAAGCACACACGCGCGCCGAAGCACAGCTCCAGCAGCTCCGAAGGGAAGACGAAAAGCGCCTGCTCATCGAGGAGAACCAGCGGCTTGCCGCGGAGAACCAGCGGCTTTTGACATCGCATCAAAAGGCCGAGGCGACGCTCGCGATACTTCAGACGAACAGCGAAAAGATCAAGGAGAGGTGGGAAGGACGCCATGCCAATGCGCTTCGGCGCGTCAAGGAAGAGACGGAGCACAAGGTTGGTAGCAAGGTCGCGAAGCTCCGAAAGACAATTTCGGCCATGGAAATGGCCATGAAGGAGCAGGCGCGGCGCGTGGAGACGGCCGCGCGCGTCACTGGGCGGGAGAAAGAGGAGGCCGAAGTGAAGGCCATGTCCAAAGCCTACGACAACACGCTCTTGGACCGGACTTTTGCCGTCAAGCTCAATGGCGAAGCCGCCAAGGAGGCCGTGTTAGCGCATGTGCACGCGAAGCGGGTGGCGTACCGTGGCGCGGCGGGCTACCTTACGCTTACGCTTAGCTGGGCGAGCACTTTCGACCTCAACCTGTGCTTCCGCTTCCCCGACTACCAAGTGATTTGGACGCGCAACACCAAAGCGCACGGCGGGCGCCTTGATGTTGCCTCGCAAGACTCAACGAAGCCGCTGCAAAATATCTTCTTCACCGACCGACCGGCCGACGGCAATTACAAGGTCAAGATCGCATCGTACAGCGAGCCGAAGAAGACAGACTGTGCGAGTCCCGTGCCCTTTGACGTCGTGATCCAAGTTGGTGGGGCCGTGTACGTGTTGCACTCGCCGGATTGGGCGCCGAAGCGTGTGAGCTCTTCACCCATTACGGGCTCCTCCTCGATGGACGTGTGCGAGCTCACGCTGCATGCAGGCACGCACTGGTTGACGCTCGACCCGGCGTTCGAGCAGGTGGGCGAAGTGAAGGGCAGCGCGGGTCTTTTGGAGCCGGTACGTGGCCACTTTGTGTCCAAGCCCCCTGGCGAACTAGAGTGGTCAACTGACCACCTGATGTTCGCTGGCTCCATGCCACGGCCGTGCTTATTTGACGACAGTTAAGCCTTTGGACTCTTCAGCCATGGGCATGTAGATGTAAGGGCAACGTCGTCCGCATCGTCAGCACCGCGCCGATCGAATTCCCATGATGACTTCCGGGCGTTGTCCCGCACTCGAACAACACGGACATTTCCGCGGGCGACGTCGTCATCGGTAATGTGCAGGCGGCGCGACGATCACCAGCAAAGCGATCGGATTGTGTCGCACACACGACATTTGAGCGTGGGCCGTGGCGAGAGGCCGGGGAGTGTCCCGCCTTCTGTTGGCGACTTGCCGGGAAGCAACCGCGTGCCTGTCACTTGTCGCGTAGCAAGGTTCTATAGAACTGCGCTTTCCTGTGAAGGATGGGAGGCGCTCGCTTTTTGCTCCTCCTGTCCGTCTAGACGTAGCGGTACTGTACCGGTACTGTACAGTACCGCTATCCGTCTCATCTTCCGTCTCCCACCTGCCCGCCTCCATGAAGGCCTTCTCCGCGGCCTTCTCTGCTGCGGCGTCTGCGGCGTCAGCGGCTGTGTTCAGCGATCCGGACAAGGTGCACGATCAGAAGCTGGCGGGCGTGCACATCGACCCGGCAGTCACAGAGATGAAGATCAGACTGCGCCGGCTACGCACAATAACTGAGAGCACTGCCAACTTTTACGTAGAGTACTTGAAGAAGAGGAAGCAGGAGGTTGAGATTGCGCTTCTGCTGCCGGAGCTTGCCGAGTGGTCGAATAATGAGCTTTTCTGCGGCTCGAACGGGAGCAGCAAGCAGCTGCACCTCGACGCCTCTCGGCTGGCGGCCATCGAGGAGCTCATGTTGGCAGAGCGTAAGGCGATCAGCTCGGAGGTGGTGACGAGCCTGCGTGACGGCGTGCGCACGGTGTCCGAGAGCCTCGAGGGACTCTACGCTTTCGAGTTGTGCATGGTTACTGCGAGCCAGGCACTCGAGGCGGGGACCAAGGCGCTCGAGCGCTGCAAGAGGTCGTCGGAGGCGGCGGCGGCCGAAGAGCGCAAGGCGAGCGCCCTCAAGGACATATCGAAGCGGGGTCCCGCGGAGGCGGCCGCCAAAAAGGCGCTCGAACAGGCTGAAGCAGACATCGCCGAGACCCGAGCGGGAGTCGAGCGCGTCGAGGCCGAGCGCGAGCGCCTGATTCGCGAGGATCTGCCCACGGCACTCGAGACGGCGGCGAAGGTGCGGCGCGCGGCTGAGACGGGTCCGATCGGCGGCGCCGTCGCGGCGCTCGCGCGAGCGTACGGCGAGTTTGCGCGCGGTTCGAGCGCGGTGCTGCAAGGCGGCGACAATGCTGCGTACAACCCAACGGTCTTGCGCACGGCACCAAAAGAGACGGCGGCGCGTTTCGCGGCGTACATCGTGCAGTGGACGCTTGCCAAGCGCCGGTGCAAGTCGTCAGCGGCGCTGCTCGAGGAGTTCGTAAAGTCACGCCTCGAGACGCTCCTTGCGCCCGCCAAGGAGGCAGCTACGCTCGAGGCGCTTGCAGCCGAGGTCGACGACAAGGCCGTCAAGGCGCGCATCGAGGCGGTACGACTGCCAGAGGGCGAGCTGGGGGAGGCGTGCGGCGCGTGCCGCACGGCGGTCGAGACGTTAGTCGATTCGCTCGGCGCGTGCCGCACGCTCTTCAAGGCCCGGGCGGCGGCAGCCGAGGAGTACGAGAAACGCGAGAAGGATTTGAAGGCGCTGCAGGCCAAGCGCGACGCGGTCAACCATGAGGTTGATAAGCTCGAGGCGCAATCCGGGGGCCATCCGGGTGGGAGTGGCGTAGAGATGAAGATCTCGAAGAAGCGCATCGACCTGCAGGCGCTGACGGAGGAGTGCGAGCGGCGCGCGGCTGCTCTCGAGACCGCCGCGGCAGAGCTCGAGGGGTTCGCAGCCGAGCTCGCCAGCGACCAGGGAGAGCGATCGGTCGTTGCACTCGTCGGCCAACCGCTGAGCGCCTTCCTCGCCCAGTACGGCGCCTTCTGCGCGACGAGGGGCCGCGGCTCGGCAATGGCGGGCGCACATGACGACGACCACGAGGACGTCTTCGTCGATGGCCCTGAGACAGTCCACACGGTTGTCGCGCCGCCGCCGCCGCCGCCGCCGGCACCGGAGCCGGACTCACTGATCGCCTTCAGCAATCGAGAGGAGCCTCTGGAGAATCCCTTCGGCGTGCCGGCACCGGAGCCGGAGTCCTTGATCGCCTTCAGCCCTCCTGCCAGGTCGAAGCCGCTCGACCCGTTCGCCGCGCAGCCAAATCCATTCGCCGCGCAGCCAAATCCATTCGCCGCGCAGCCAGATCCGTTTGCCGCACCGCCGGCCGCCGCGCCGCCGGCCGCCGCGCCCCCTCTCTTTGAATTTCTGTGACGTGGGTCGGAGTGGCATTTTGTGCTGAGGACCTGCTCTCTCTTTGGCGTCGTGATGGTCCACAGCTCGCGTGACTGCGGGTGGCTTACATGATGCCCTCAGGTGGAGGCTTACTGCATTCTGTACCGGCGTGGAATACACAAGAGGACAGCGGACCCTCTGCTAAGCACTCAGGGAGTCAGGGTGGGCGTGTGCCATCGACACGTACGTGCGCGCGCGGCGGTCCCGGTCGCCGGTGGTGTTGGTCATGTGACGCGGGGGGGGATCGGTGAGGCATGGTCTGAGGCCAGGGTGGGTCGAGGCCTGTGGGATTTACATGTAGAGAGGTTGTGGCCCAACCCGGTGAAGGAAGGAAAGCGGACACAGCGCGTGTCTCCGGTGTGACAAAGCAGAGTGAGCTGTGACTTCCGAACACAGCCACGCCGAAGGGTCACATGATCCAAGCCGCCCAGCCGCCGACGCCCAAACCATTCTCAACTCCGCTAGCGCGCATGCTCCGTGTCTCATATGGGGTCGTGTAAGGTGTGTGTATTTGAAAGACTCTTCTTTTAATATGAACGCCGGTCCGGTGACAAACATTGGCTGTGATTTGTCGCGTCGCGGGCCCGACCTCTCCGTCGCAAAATCATCCAATGGCCACGAAGCACTTCCCTCGCATCGCGGAGGTGCGCGCCTACTCGAAGGGAGGAGCGGCCGAGAAGGTGGAGTCGGGCAAGCAGGGCAGTGACTGCCACGACGTGCCCTCCGAGCACTGGATCAATGGCAACGGAACGATGTGGCCACCGATTGCCAACCCAATGTCTTGCTGGCCCCAATATCAGAACAAGGCGCGCACAGGGTGGGGAATCAACGCGCTCGGTTCGTGCATCGTCGAAGTCATCGCTGAAGACGGTACCAGCGGCATCGGTGTCACGACCGCGGGCGAGCCCGGCTGCTACATCGTCGAAAACCACCTGTCGCGCTTCGTCGAGGGCGAGGATCCGCGGAACGTGGAGCAGATCTGGGACAAGATGTGGCGTTCAACGATTAACTACGGGCGCAAGGGTCTGCCCCTGCAGGCCATCTCCGCCGTCGACCTCGCGATCTGGGACCTGCTGGGCAAGCTGCGCAACGAACCCGTGTGGGCGCTGCTCGGTGGCATGACCAAGGAGCGCTGCCCCGTCTACTGCACGACCGCGCGGCCCGATTTGGTCAAGAAAATGGGCTTCGCAGGCGCCAAGATCCCGTGCCCGTACGGCCCCGCGGACGGTGACGAGGGCTTCCGCAAGAACGTGGAATTCTTCGCAAAGTGTATGACGGCCTGCGGCTCGAAAGCCTCCTCATTCTGCGGTTCGCCTCTCTCCATCTCCCACTGTCTCTCTCACACACAACACACGCTCTCGCAGGGCGCAAGGAGGTGGGCCCCGACTTCCCACTGATGCTCGATTGCTACATGGCGATGAATGTGCCCTACACGATCAAGCTCGCGAAGGCGCTTGCGCCGCTTGGCCTCAAGTGGATTGAGGAATTCCTTCCACCAGATGACTACGACGGCTACAAAGAGGTGCGCGAGGCGCTGAAGGGTACGGGCGTGCTCACCACCACGGGCGAGCACGAGTACACGCGCTACGGCTTCCGCAAGCTAATCCAGGACCGCGCCGTCGACGTACTTCAGCCCGACATCACGTGGTTGGGTGGTCTCACTGAGGCGCGTCGCGTCGTCGCCATGGCCGCCGCCTACGACATACCGGTCGTGCCACACGGCTCCTCCGTCTATTCGTACCACCTTCAGTACGCCTTTACAAACTGCCCGCTCGCCGAGTTCATCACGCTCTCGCCCAACGCGGACGCCATCCTGCCCTACTTTGGCGGTCTTTTCCCGGACGAGCCGCTCCCAAAGGATGGTTTCATCGACCTACCCGACCGCCCTGGCTTTGGCGTCACTTTGTGCCGCGACGGACTGCGTCGGCCCTACCCTCGCACACCGGCGCAGTCGGCCGCGCAGGCCAAGTTCAACAAAGAGAAACCCCAGCCTACGGTGCCGAGGGTTCGGCTGTGAAAGACCGGTCGACTCTCGGCTGTGAAAGACTCTCGGCAAAGACCAAAGTTGCTCTCGGCGCACGATTCAACCACCTGATGCGGCTCTCGCGCACCCTGACGCGTGACGGGCAGCGGCAGGGGCACGGCGTGAACCTAAGTCCATCACCGCTTTCGCGCAGATCATATAGACCTCCGCGTTCAGTGACGCACGGACCGGTCGAGTAACGGTCGAGCCTCAAACTCTCAAACTGTGCGCCGCCGGGCCGGTTCCGCTCCCGCGCCCGGTTCGTCTAGCGCCGGTGTCATGGCAACGGCGCACGGTCGCGCGCCGGCGGGGGCGCGGTGCGGCGTGTTGCGTTTCGGCATTCGGGCTCGCCGCGCTTTCGTCGGGCGTGTTGCCTGCCTCGCGTTGCGGCAGCTCCAGCCGACGTCGTGGCGTTGCACGAGCATCGTTGCGAACGGAACACCAACGAACACTCAACGGTCACGTTCGCAACCGCACCGGCGCCACGAAAATCTAGATGCGTTCGCGCGACCCGGCGTGCGGGCGTGCGGCGACCCGCCGCGGCGCGGTCTCGCGCGTGGTTGTCAATCATTATACATCCGTGCCGGGCGCGGCCCCACGGCGTCGTTCGCGTCGGAAAATAGCTAATAGGAATAAGCGATACATCGACGCTCGGCTTTCGCGCACGGCGCGCACGGGCTACGGCTAGGCCGAAATTAAGGCCGAAAGCGGAACAAGGCCGCCACGCCAAAACGCTCGCGCCTTACCCTTTGTGTTCCATCCGATGCGCCGGATGGTGCGGTGAACCGGTGATACCGCGAGTACTAACTTAGTAACGAGCATCGCATGTAACAGAGGAAGGTCCATCGGCACGTCAGGCCCACGTCGCTTTCAGACACATATTCGGATTATTTTCACCTCCCCTCTACATCACGATTTGAGATTACAGTTGACACTCGTGCGTGACACGATCACAGTCGGAATGTCGGATGTCGGCAGTCAATTGATGGGCGGCCGGTCGGTTCGGGCTTTCGCCCGTTTGGGCTTTCGTGGCCATGGCTTTGGCGTTTTCCGTTTCGTTTCATCGTTTGGCAAACTCAGTTTCTGGCTCCGCATCATGTGGCTGCATCTTCGCTTTTGGACTTATATGTCGATGCATTACCGTGGTTGACCCTCTATCCGCCACACCTATCGCGGACCATTATGTATCGCGAAGGTTCGTCCTAGATCTCCGATCTCGCGGCGCCTATCGCGGCATCTCAGAAGTGAGCGGCATGAGCTTCCGATCGTCCGGCAGACGCAGATCGAGGTCCTCGCGCGGGGCCCGCCCGAGAAGCTGATCGGCGACCTTGGCATACTCGTGGCTCTGACGTTGCACACCGCCGTGCTGGCCCGGCCCGAGGCAGCTCGTTTGCGGCGTGATCTTGACAAGATGCACTTCGAACTTCAGATCGGCGTTCGGAGGCACTGGCCCGTTGCCGGCGGGCCCGTAGCCCAGGGCGGACGGTATCATGAGTAAGCTCTTCTCGCCAACGGACATGCGCGCAATGCCGAGGTCCCAGCCCTTGATCACCTTGCCGTGGCCAATCTTGAAGGTGAATTCGCGGCCCCGCTCGTAAGAGGAGTCGAACTGCGTGCCATCCGAAGCGAGCAAGCCGCGGTAGTGCACATGGCACATGTCTCCGTAGGAAGGGTACGTCTCACCGTCGCCGACCTCGATGCGGATCACCGAAACGTCATTCGCTGCCGAGGAGATGTCGTCGTCGAGCGTAGCCGGTTTTGGCGCTGGCGGAGCGGCCTTGCTGTCCTTGAACTCGGTAGTTTGAGCGATGTGAGCGGCCGCTTTGTCCTCGTCGCCGTCAAATTTCTCGAGAGCTTCCTTGCAGCTGCCTCGCGGTGCTCCAGTGCGGTTCTGAAGCAACTTGATCGCTCCAAAAGTGGCGACACCCATTGCGACGGCCCGGCCGTTGAGGTCGAGTTGCTTCAAAAAGTCTTCAAAACGGCACTAAAGTTATCCGGACACCTTTCGAACTCCCGTACTTGTACCTGGCTTCAGGGAAGGCGCAATACAAGCGTTTCGTGTTGCCACGATGTGGAGCCATTAAGTTTTTTTGTCTGCTCCAGGGCTGTGGCGGGAAATCTTTTAATGCGACGCGACGTCCTCGCGTTCATCGCGGAGCACGAGGTGCAGCACAGCTCGAGTCGCAAGCGAGCTCGCGATTCAGACTCGGCGCAGCCGCCATGCAGCTTCGCCATCGCAGGTGCGCATGGTGACGACGACGCCGCCATCGCGCGTGACTGGGCCGACCTGGAGGATCGTTGGTGGGTGGCCGCGTGGCCAGCCCTCCCATGCGAGGCCACTGCGGCGATGTGTGTGCGCACGCGCGCAGCTCACGCGTCGTGCGCCTTCAATCCTCGGCGCCTGGTGCGGGCGTCGCTCGGCCGCACGGATGCACCGCTTCTGACGGCGTGGGCCTTGCACAATGCGGGCATCTTGCCTCTCGTCGAGTGGTTCGATGCGCTGCGGCTTCCCGTCGACGCCGAGGCATGGGCCGGTGCGCTGGCCGAGCTCCACCACCGTGCCTTTGTAAGCCAAAGGGACCTGGACGCCGGTGCCAACCCGTTTGCGAGCCTGCTCAAGCCGCTATGTGACGCCATCATGGGCATCGCATGCGAGCACATGACCCCGCATATGCCGCCGGCGCGGGTAGCGGCCGAGGCCACCTTGCACGCGTACCTCACATGCACACCGCGTGGCTCGTCGTGCGGCCATGGCAAGTCGGAGGCAGCCGCGCTGCGCCGCTGCTCGAGCCTGCTCCGTGCGGCGAGCGCGCTACCAGCCGCCGACGTGCACGCTCGGTTCGTAGCGGCACTGCTTGCGAGCTTGGTACGAACGGGCCGAGGCGCGCACTTGGGCAGCGCAGAGGATAAGGAGGAGGAGGAGGAGGAGGAGGAGGAGCGCACGGCGCAACTGCTCGCCGCGCTCAGCCAAGCCGCCACGTCCAGCGCGGACGCCGATGTGTCCACCGCTGTGAACGTTCACACCGCTGTGTCCAGCGCGGACGCCGATGTGTCCACCGCTGTGGAGCCGTTCACATCAGCCGCAGCCGCCCGTCGCGAGTGCGTGGGCGCCTTGGCGAGCGTGCTCGGTGCTAGCGGCCTCGGTACGGCGATGATCGACGCGTTGTTGTGCATGCCACGTGGGCAGAGCGTTAAGCGAAGCACGCACAGCAGATGCATGCATGAGCGCTGGGCGCGCCTGGCGGTGTCCATGCGCGAGGCCGCACCTGCCGCGGCGGCGGTGCTCGCAAGGTCCCTGCTCGACGCAGCGCAGGAAGCCCTGTGCGCGAACGGCAGCGAGGCTGCGGGTGGGTCTGGCGCACTGCACGGCATGCCGCTTGCGGCACTCATCCTCATGGCGAGCCTCATCGCGAGGGAGCCCGAGGCGGCGCTTCTCCAGGCGCCTCCACCGCCCGAGGCAACGCACGGCGCCGCCGCTCCCCCCGCTGCCGCCGCTCTCGCCGCTGCCGCTGCCGCTGCTACCGCCGCTGCTACCGCCGCTGCCACCGACGACGCGGCGGACGCGGCATGCGCGCATGTGGGCAGCCTCACGTATGCGGACTGGCTCGACGCTCTCGCTACCTCAGCAGTCCACGGTGGCGGCAAGGGCGGCGGCGTAGGCAAGGGCGGCGGCGGCAAGGGCGGCGGCGGCAAGGGCGGGCGTGCTGTTGGCCGTGCTGGTGCGGTTGGCGCGAGCGCGAAGCGCGCGGCGTGCCTGCGTCTGGTGCGCGCGATGAGCGCTCTCGTGCCCGTGCAGAGTGCCCTCGAGCTACGCACACATATCGCGCTCTGCCGCAACCTGCTGCCAGGCTGGCAAGCTACTGGCGTGGCGGGCGCGGGCGTGGAGCTTGCCGACTATCTACTGCTATTGCGCACGCGGCTGGTCGACGTCGATGGGTCGGGCGCCGTGCCGGGCGCCGAGGCGGCGGTGGCCGAGCGTGCGGAGAAGCAGTTGGTGGACGAAGCAGCTCGCGAGATCGAGGCAGCTCTCGATCGAATGGAGCGCGACGGTGGCCTCAAGGCGAGCGCTGTGCCCGAGAACCTGAAGCGGCTTCGCTTCCTCAACGCGCGGCTGTGGATGCGGCACGTGACACCCCGCCTGCTCGCAAAGCCGCCACGCCACGAGACCTTCGAGCCCCGCCGCGCGCATCGGCAGCAGCTGCAATTGCGCCTTGTGGAGCTTCTTCGGGCCGCTCACATGCTGCCGCCCGCTCCGATCGGCGCGGGCGGCGGCGCGGCGGTGGCCAAGCGCGGCTTGCAGGCTGGATCTCTTCCGAGGCCCCTCGTGGGGATCGAAGGTGGTCCTGCAGCTAGCGACGACGCACTGGCCGACGTGGCCGTCTCGTTGCCGTTAGATTGGGCAGGATTGTTGGCTGCGCTCCCGAGGCTTGCAGCACGCGCCACCAGCGCACCATGGACGGCCATGTCGGCAGTCTCGCCCTTTGCGGCGGCGCTGAATGCGCTCGTGCCGGCCATGCGCCCGCCGCGGCGCGCTGGGGAAGCGGACGGGCGCGGTGCAGTCGATGCAGGGGCGCTGCCGGCGGGCGAGGCGCTCCGCTGTTGCGGCGGGCGCGTGAGCGCCGTACTGAGCACCGTGCTCGAGGCCTTTGCCCATTGCCTCGCCGAGGGTGGCCCTCTGAGCACGGATGCGCCCATGACGGCGCCTTCGACCGCGCTGTCGTGGGCCCCCGCGTTCGTGGAGGCGCTGCTGTGGAAGCCGCAGCAGGCGTGGCCGCAGCTGCACGGCGCGCTGTGGGGATGGGTGCGCCTCGCGATCGCGGGTGAGGCTGGCTGCCATGAACGCCCTCTAGCATACCTTCTGCTCCTCCTCGGTTCAGCGCAGCGTGCCGAGTGCGCGCAGAGCGGGCACGCCCCGCCCCCGTGCGCCCAATGCGACGCGCAGCTCACGGCCGTCTTCGGGCGCGCCGTGGCGGGCGCGCGCTGCGCGCGCGGCTGCCACGTGGATGCTCTGCTCTCGCTCTTACCCGTCGGGAGCCCGAGACAGCGCGCGTGGAGCATGCGATTGGGCGCGAGCTGCCTCGAGGCCGCATTCTTCCACTTTGATTGGGTCGACGTGGGCGCAGCGCCACCGGAGAGTTGGAGGTCGCATGCACCGAGCGAGGGGGGTGCACGCGCCGTGGGGTTCGAGCCGCCTGCCACGCCAGCCGGCGGCGCCGCCGTCAGAGTCGGAGGCAGCAGCGTCACTTCGGCCCCTAGCCGCGCGCTGCTGCCCGCCGCAACGCTGCAGTTGCTGCAGTGGCTCAGCCGGAAAGAGGTGACTGAGCCGGCGGAGCAATCGGCGAGGGCCGAGCTACGTCGGTGCTTGGAGCTACCGGGGGGGCGCCTGCTGCTCGCTCAAGAGGCATGCCGCGTGCCCGACCGTGCAGTCCGCGCGTGGGAGGCGCTCGCGGGTGCAGAGCCAGTCGCTAGCTAGGAAGCGGGGCGTTGCTGAGGCACAGGTGCGGTCCGTCCAGCGGCAGGAACCAGGACAAGAGCGCGCCCGCAGCCCAATTAGTTCATAGTGCAAGTGGTCGAAAGACTGAAGTAGCCCGAGGCGGAGGGGGGGTCGACGTTTTCGCATTTCGGTAACGATTTTGATTCTTTGTGACATATTGTGACAGCAAGTACCCGCCAAACCCGGCAAGAGTTGGACGGTTTTACTCATACGAGTCTTAAGAGTTAAGTGGTCCATGTAAGTCGGGTCATAACGGTTTTGGTTATGAGAACGCAGTTTAAACATTAATCATCACGCGGCCCCTCCACGTCGTACAGACGCGCGTACAGCACGTAGCTACGTTTCTTATAAGTTACCGCCGTACGCGTACCTCTCAAGGTGTAGCGTCTAGCAAAGAAGGAGCGAACGCCGAACCGCGCGAAGCAACGCCGAACCAAACGAAGCGCGAACGCTCGGCCTGCACCCCGTCCGCACTCCACATGCCTCTACTCGTCCGCCCGGCATGTTGGTGCATCGGCCATCGCTAGTTCTAGTAAACAACACGCCCTCTCGCGCACACGTTCCATCGGTCACCTGCGAAGCTCCCTCTCTCTCTCTCTGCCTCGCCCCCCGAATCGCGTCCGCGAACCCCAACCCCGGTATCCCCCCCGGTCCCGCATCCGCCCGGTCGGAGACCCAGACCCGCACCCCCACGCCCCAGCCCCACGAGCGTCCGCGCGCTCGCGGTACATACGCATGCGAAATACCCATTGGTTCGTGGAGCAACATGGCGCGTGTCTCCAGTCTCAGACGCGCGCCGGCGTCGCTCCCGCTCCTGTGCGATCCGCGCCCTCCGCGCCCTCACCCCTCGATTGTAGCTGCCCGATCTCCCGAGCCGAGATCCCATCTACAGCGCGGTTGAATCCGCCCGCCAAATTCCGAGCCGCGAGCGCTGTGCCGCGCTCGGCTATCGGCTCTATCACCCCCATGTGGACCCTCATTGTAGACCCTCTTGGCTCTGTGGAGCCACTTTGCACATGGCTGTGCCTTTTTCCACAGCACCTGTGCCCGGCCGCTCCTCCCCCGCCCCCCCTCCTGCTCCCCGCACACTTGGCGTGCCTGGGTACCTGGTTAGTGCCTGGTGTGCCTCACGCGTGCGCGCGCAACATCCAACACGGCCGCTCGAAGATGCGAGAGAGCGTTCAAGAGAGCGCGACCTCATCACTTGTGACTTCGGCGGACCTCTCTGCATGCCAACATGCGTCCATCTGCCAGGATCTCTCTCACGCGCGAGTAAGCGCACTCTCAAGAGCACACTCGCGACAGAGCGAGAGCGCTTACATGCCGCGCCCGGTCGAGTACGACCACCACGACTCGTTGTAAAGGATCTCGAGCCGGCTCTTAAACCAGAAGCGAGTGGGTTCGGTCGGCTCGCGGTCAGCGTTCTCGTACGTAAAGCCCTGCACGGCCGGGTGCTTGGCTGCGAAGGCCTTTGCCTCTGCAAAGGTCATGATGGCCTCATGCACGTCGTGACCGGCGATGCACAGCCCTCGGTACAGGCCCTCGTGCAGCGGGCCTATGAGCGACTGCTCTTCGATAGGGACGGGCGACGACGGTTGCCCATCCTCACGGAAGGCTTTGCGGATCCACACTTGCGAGACCCACTTGGTGTCGACCGCGGGCATGCCCGCGTGCAGCGCGTCCGTGTCGAGCTCACCGTTCAGGAAGCCCGGGAAGAAGATGAGCGCGGTCCCTTTATCGGGCTTGATCGAGAGGTCGAGCCGCTTGAAGTGCGTGCACCCCCCCTCGCTCACCTCGTTCAAGTACACGAGCACGGTGGCTACGCGCTGTCCACCCGCGGCGCAAAACGAGCGGCCCGCTTCGGTGTGTGGGTCGACGCCGTCGTAATGCTCCACGTAGCGCTGAGACGAGGCGTAGCGCGCGACCTGCGGCAGCTCCATGTGGCCGTACGGCTTGTTGGTCAGGTTGTGGATCTTCTTGAGCAGGATGGGGCACGGGTACACGTGCTTCGCCAGGTGGCACGTGAGCGAGGTGCGCCCTTTGGTCGCCTCGGAGCCTGCGGCCGCGTGCGTCTTGGAGCGCTGCAGCAAGGGGCCCGCAGTCTCAATGAGCGCCTGGCACTCCTCGTCGGTCAAAAAGTCCTCCACGAGGTACACGGGAGGGCTGTCGTGCACTCGCTTGAGCCCTGCGAGTGCGAGAGGAGTGCGAGAGGGTGAGGAAAGCGAGGTCACGAGTAGGTCACGAGAGTGAGAGTACATCAAAGATGAGCGGAGGAGCGCCGCGAGGAGTTCAGAGGAGTATCAGAGGAGCGACCGCGGTAAAGCGACCGCGGCACGATCGATGAGATGACGATGAGGGTCCACATGTGATCCCCTGTGCCACCCCCCAGCAGGCGGCGCTTACCAGGATAGTCCGCGTTGAGTTGAAGGAAAGTAAAGCCGTCCCTCACAGCCTCAGGCGGGTACTCGACCACGAGTGGCAGGTCGCAATGAGGCTGGCTGGGGCGGTCGCGGGGATGCGCAGACTTGGTGGGATTCGAGCCGGAGGCCGCACCACTTGGCCCAGTAGGAGCAGCCACGGCAGCGTAGGCGCGCCGCTGGCTTGGCAGCCGGGGTGGAGCCCTGGCGTGGTATTCCCCCTGTATCTTCTCATCTTGCTCCAAGAGGGCAACGTCGATGGTCATTGGCTCCGGCGACGACGTGTCCGGCTGGCCATAGGCGGCAACGGGGCGCCCCGGCACGCTCCTGCGTACCGGGGTTCCGAGGCCTTTGGCCGATGAGTCCAGGAGTTGAAACGACGTCGCTGTTGAGGTGCGGGCCTTTACGCTGCTGTTCGCTGCTGCAGCTGGCAGTTTGGGAACTAGATTCTGCGCGCTGTTGCGGCTCGAGGGGAAGGACGAGGAGGGTGACGTTGCTGTTACACCCCTTTGGGATGCCACGGCCCCCGAAGCCACGCGCCGCGCCGCACACATGATACCGCCCGTGCCCCAACTCGTGGATTGATGGCACGAGCTCATGGGGCCGGCGGACGTGGACGCGGGGCCGGCCCCGCCGCTGAACTTGGGTGCGCCTGGGACCGCTCCCCCCGCACGCTTGCTCGGAGAGGAGACGCCCGGCATCGTACCTCCTCCGCAATGTCTGCCTGTGAGCCCGAACGCAGAGTGACGCGGCGTCCGCACACGTTGTGCGTTGAGTCTGACACTGGAGACTCGCCACACGATGACGCACGCAAAAAAGTCAAAAAAAGTCAAATTTAATGCATGCAACTGTGAATCCCTCTTTCATGAGCTCCTTTGAGGTCAACTAGTGTTACGTAGCGTTTTTGCCACGCGCTTAGCTTATTTTCCGCGTTGAGTTTTCATTTCCGCGCGCGCAAAAACGAAAACTCAACGCGCGCGGGCGTTTTTTAGCGTGCGCTAAAAACTCAAC
>PJAB01001325.1:0-15394 GCA_002887195.1 Chrysochromulina parva
ACGCTCGCGAGACACCGGAACAGGTCGGTGTAGGTGAAGGAAGCCTTCGTACTATAAAACGAACAACCCAGCACCAACACGGCGCTTCCGGAAGAACTAGGGCCAGCGCTGGGAACCTAACGCGCTCGAGGACCGCGCTCAGACGACACTCGCGTCACGTGTGCGCGTTCTCACTCAGCGTGCGAGATGTTCTCCTTTCCCAAGCTGCAACATTTTTTAGCACATTTGCATGCGGGTTTGCAAAAAATGATAAGTGTTTCGCACCTGTTCGTCCCCAATGCCAACTTTCCACGGCCAGTGCCGCTCCTGCGTCCTGCCTCGACACGGACGATGGGCTCATCGCTCCGTGCGAGTGCATCGGCTCGGCACGCCTCGTACACCGCGAGTGCCTTTTGCGAGGTGGCAGAAGCGGAAGAGTCATTCGAGCCGCACCTGTGAGATCTGCAAAACGAAGAGATGTGGCTCTTTGGCTCCATGGCTCGTGCAGCTGGACGTGCTGGACCGCGAGTGCTTTACCCGCTCGGTACGCACCAATCCTCGCTATCCCGAGATCTACTGCGCTGTGCTCGACGATGCCGCACGTGCCCGGCTTCTCGAGCTGATGCAGCCAGGCACCCTCATTTTGAAAAGCAAAGAGCGTGCCAACGAGTCAGACTCATGCGCCGCGATCGCGCGGGCGCACGCGAGCGCGGACCCTCTCGAGCGCGATCACGCGCTCTCGCTGTTCGCATCGATGCTTACGCTCCAGCGAGCGCAGCATTGGCACCGTGTTGCCTACCTATTGTATACCTATTGCCTACCTCATCTATACCTCATCCTTACCTCATCCTGAGCCGAGGCCGCGCTGATGCCTCCGACGGCTCTGACAGTCTCGTGGCCGTAAACTTGTCGCGTCCCATGCGCCTATCGGCGCACGCCGACCGCGACGTGGTCGCCCAGTCCCACGCACTGCAACCTGGCGCTCGGTGCGGGCGCGCCGCCTCCGTCGCTCCTGCTTGGCGGCCCATGCCACCAGGTGCAGCCGCTATATGCCTCCTCGAGATATGCGACGCCGAGAGCCTGCCAGTGCGCGGCGACGTGCTACGCGTGCTACGCGTGCCGCTGCAGCCGCTTCAGCCGCCCTATAGCACTTCGCCCGGCGGCGCTGACAACGCTAGCACAAGCTTGCTGGTGGCGGCCGCGCAGGTGGCGGCGGCGGCGCAGAGGCAACTTTGCCCGTTGATCGCAGCAGAGCTCGCCGTGGCCATTGCGATTGTATTAAGCGATTGTACGCGGTGCTGACATCGGCGGCGGCGGCGGTGGCGGCGGCGCAACGGCGGCGGCGGCGGCGGCGGCGGCTCAAGCGGCTCAAGCGGCTGCAGCGGGAGGGTGCTGCGGGCGGCTGTGGTCCAAGGCTGTGCGATCTGGTCCACGATGCGATCTGCTCTCCGAGATGTCACGGCACCAGTGGGGCCTCTGCCGCGCACGCGAGGGCGATGCGCCCTTCACGACGCCGATCAGCGCCGCCGCCGCCCCCAGTGAGCACTTGAGTGCGACGTCTGTGCCGGGCACGCTCGGCACCGAGCTCGAGGCGAGCAGTGAGGAGATGATTGGGGAGGCCGAGTAGGGCGGGGAGGCCCAAGCTACTGACCGGACGAAGGTCAGCTGTGGCTCAAGTGCTGGAGGACGCGGCGTCCGGCGTCTACACCTTCAATGCTGACTGACTCGACGTTAGAGTAAGCGCGCGCTTTCGCGGACCGGGTCTATCTAGTTGAGGTGAGCATGTTTTTATCATGCCGGCTACGCTATAGGAACGTATAATAAGGACCACATCTAATCCGGGCTGCCCGTCCTAGCGGTAGCCTCCGTGCGACTCTGCTCGACTCCCGCTATATGGGAACATTACTATAAGTTACCGATCTCAGTCTAGAGCGAACGGAACACCACGCACGACGCAGCTCTCGCAGGGTCTCGAGTAACGAATAGCGTGAAGAGACGCAAAGGAATGCGTGGGACACGCCACGGGCGGATTGAGTGGCTACCGGCCTACGAGTAGCCTACGGGCACAGCTGTAGAGGTAGAGCGACAGGTAGAGCCGTCTCGGTGAATATCGGTGAAGGCAGCCGAATAGACGGTCTGTACGCATTACGGAGATCGCGGAGACCGAAACATACGGAGACCGCTGTGGTGGCGGGAGAGGCGCTGGTTTAAGCAGCTCGCTACATTAAGCAGCTCGCTACAGCTGCTGCGTCACGTCCGAATAGATAGAGGTGACGCGCCTGACCACGTCCCACGGATAGCTCTTGATCTTGTGTTTGGTGTTTGCGAGCGCCCGCCGTCGCTTTTCCATGGCATGCAGGCTGAAGGCTTCCAGAGGTGAGTGCTCGGGCGGCCGCTTCAGGCGCGGGTCGTCGTAGTAGGTGTATTCCTTCGCATCCTCGCCGCTTAGAGCGAGCATGGACAGCCCTGTGGCGCTCGTGACGGCGCTCGCATCTCCCGCGGCCTCCGTGGCAGTCGAGGTGCTGCTGATCCCCGTGCTCGAGATCCCCGTGGAGCGGCGCGACACCGGCGAGCGAGCAGTAGACGCGCCCGCGCTGGCAGCGCCCGGTACAGGTCGAACGGGGCCACTGCTGTCAACGGGACCAGCACTGCTGCCCCCTTCGACTTCGCCATCGACGCTGGTAAGCGTCGTCGACGGCGTCACGCTCGGAGTAGGCTTGATAGCAGAGGCGTCGCCCTCGACCTCGGCGAGCGGCGGCGGTGTTGGCAGAGGTGGACTGTCGTCCGTCGACGGCACGAGCCCAAGCGTCGCCTGCAGCCGCAGCGCCTCCGCTCTGTCGTCGGCCGCCTTGGCAGCCGCGAGCGTCAGCCTCGCTGAGCGCTCGCGGACCGTAGCCGCTTGCTCGCGCGACGCAGCGCGCTCCACCTCCCGTGTGACAGCGCGGGGATGTCGGCGGCTGGGCGGGCGCACAGGCGGGCCGTTTACGACCCCATAGGTAGCCGCCATGGTCAGCCGTAGTGCCGTCGTGGACGTGAGACCTGAGATCGACTGGCCTACGCGGAAGGAGAGTGGCATCCGGATGCTAGGCTGCCATGGCTCCATCCGTGGCGCCCTAGGCCGCCGTCGGGGCTTGAGCACGATCGCATCGGAGGCTCCCCACAGATAGGCCCACGGGCGGAGCGACGTGCACGAGCCGAAATGGGCGCCCGTTGCATGCACCATCGGTCCATCGGGGAGGCCAAAGCCCAGCCTGTACGGCTCACACGTGAGGTCGACCTCGACCTCGATCTCGATGAGATTTTGGAGATTATGCTCCGGCGAGCGGTCGATCGCTGGGAGGGCAATGAGCTGCTGTGCATGTAGCTCGCCCTTCTCGTGGCCTGGCCTCTTGACATAGAGAGCGCCGTGCGAGAGGTTGAGACCCCATGCACCGCCGCGCTCCTCGACGGTGCTCGCCATAGGGTAGCTCGCGTCCGCCACCCCGACGACGACGCCGCTGCCGCCGCCGAAGACGGCGAACGAGAAATGGTACAGATCGCCCTTATGGAGCGCAGGCGAGCCAATGGCGGCATCGCGCGTGCGATCGCGCTCCACGTGCAGCAGCCCGAAGCCGCCGCGGCAGATGCGCGTGTGCGCCGCGCCACGCTCCCACGCCGGCGCGCGCGTTCGGAGCGCCTCAAACCCCATGAGCATCTCCCGCTTCTCCGGCGACGTCCGTTGCAAGCAGAGGCTCACCTTGGCCTCGCGCGCCTGGCGCGCGCCGACCATGGCGACCCACTTTGCCACTGCCTCCTTGAGCTCCTTGAAGTCCACGTGCATCGCGATCACGCTCGCTCGCCCACGGCTGTGGAACTCGAAGGCCATCGCGATGTATTCACTCCACTTTCGAAGCCCCTTGCGCAAAGCACGCCGCTTGGGTGCCATGCTCGCGTGGCCACGGCGCGCGCGGTCGCGCAGCTCGACGGCGTCCAGTGCATGCTCCTTGAGGAGCTGGAGCGCCACGCGCTGCTCCACCCTCACCGTAATCTTCCTCATGCGCAGGAGCACGACGTCGCGTTGCTGATCGGCCTTGATGTTCGCCTGCCAGAGGATCAAGCTCGGCGCGAGCCGCCACTGCCTTATCCACTGCCGCACGCCATCGGCGGAGGCGAGCTTGAAGCGGCGCGCACGCTCGCGCCGCTCCTCGATGCCGTTCCGCCACGTGTTGAGCGCGCGGTGCATCGGCAGCTTGCGCAGCGCCTGGAGCACCATTGCCTCCGACGGGCCCGCCGCGAGGAGCGTGCGCTGGAGCGCCGTCGTCGTCGACTCGGCCGCACCAAAGATGCTGCTCAGGCCTGCAAGCAGGTTGTTTGGCGGCGCCGGCGGCGGTACTTGCTCGGCAGAGGGTGACGACGATACACCCGCCCAGTGCTGCCTCGACTTGTCTTGCAGCCGCCGCCGCGCCTGGGCTCTGCCATCGGGCGAGGCGGCTGGCGAGACCGCAGGTGAGGTGGCGACGTCGGCAAAAGATGCTGGAAATTGCAGGGTATCAGAGCCGTCGGTGTTCTTTACGTCGGTGTCGCGAGGAGTGCCATACGGCGACTCCGAGACCGGCGTCGGAGGCTGGCCCGCCTTTTGCGCGCGCCGTGCGCGCCGCCGAGCAGGAGACTCGCTCAGCAGCGAGAACGGAGACGGCATAGCCGCCTACAGCCTCGCCAGGCTGTGGAGCGCGTCCTCAACGCGAGTCTGTGCAGGACCTGTCCGGACCGAAAAAATTTGGAGACCGCGTTTTTCGGATTTCGCATTCGCGGACACTGGGGACCATGAAAAAAAGAACGCATGCAAACATGCTGTGTGCAATTGCAGAATTGGGTACATGTATGGACTGATTCTGCCTTGCATCGCGTGTACACGAAACGTTCTCATCCCGCTCCCAAAAGGGCTTTCGCGCACAGCTTGACGCCGAACCGCGCGCCGAGGAGCGCCCAGCCGACGAGCACCGTCAGCAGCGCCCGCTCGAGCCGTTTGCGCCGCCGCAAGCCCGTGAAGGTGTTGCGCTCGTCCTGCAGGCCGCGCAGCATAGGCGGCGTGAAGACGGCCGGCAGCAGCGCGTGCAGCCGCAGGTCGAGAAGAAGTGGCACCAGGAATCGGGCCGTGCCAAGAGGGCCGCGCCCGTCAAAGCCACGCGAGGTGCGCACGAGCGCGCGCGCGTCCTCGGCGCGTGCCTCGGTGAAGGCGGCGGCGGCGGCGGCGGGCTCATCAGAGCACGCGGCAAGGCAGCGCGCGAGAACTGACACATCCTCGAGCGCCGAGTTGGCCCCTTGTCCAAAGTAGGGCTTGACTGCTTTGATAGAGTCCCCGAGGAGGACGACGCCGCCCGCTGCTAGCCTAGCGTGGATGTCACCCTCGACGAGCTGAAAGGAGGGCAGCCGTGAGATCGGGCGCCCCACGAAGGCCTCGAGATCAGCCTCACGCACGTACGGGAGCAAAGGCGGCAGCGCCTCCGCCAGCCAGTCGCGCGCCTCGGACGCCGCCTGGAGCCCTTCAATCGCCTTGTACGCGGCCGAGCCTGGCTTGAAGAGGAGGACAGCCACCATCTCGCCATCGACTGTTGGGAGGGCATCCATGCCGAGGTCGAGCGTGCGGTTGCGGCAGCCCCAGTTGAGGTCCGACGAGGTGCCGGGTACGGCGCTCGGGTGCAGCGCAAGCGTCTTGTACCGCCGAGCGTTCCTGTCCTCAAAACGCACCGGGCGCGTGCTCGTGGCCGGCGACGCGGCCAGCGCCTCGCGCACGGCCGAGCGCACGCCGTCGGCGCCCACGACGAGGTCAAAGGCCGTCAACCCGACAGGCGGCACGGCACACCCTTCCAGCTCCTCTTGACTAGAAACAGTCTCGGCCGAAGGGCATAAGGTGACCGCCGGCCGCTCGCCGGAGAGGTCGACGCCGTCGCATGCCACCTGGAAGCTCACCGTCACGTTGGGATAGCGCTCTCGCACCTCCTCGAGCAGGCACGCCTGAAGCCGATCGCGCTGCAGCACGCGTGTTACATACGTCTTCTCCGCGCCCGGTTGGCCCGGTGGAATCAAACGCGATTCAGAGGGCGCGCCCGTCTTGGTATCAAAGCTCAGCCGCCCGTTGACCGAGGCCGCGTAGCGCGACACCCGCTCCATGACGCCAAACTCGCGCAACGAGCGCTGACCTCGACCGTTGAGGCCGAGCTGGTAGCTGCGCTCGCCCGAAGACCATAGATCGTTGTCTTCCGCCGATGGTGGTGGCGGCAGAGCGTCGTATACCTTGACACCCCACCCGCGCTGCGAGAGCATAATGGCCGTGAGGAGACCGGCGGGACCCGCGCCAATGACGGCCGCAGAGCGTTGCGGTGCGACCGCGGACATGTGCGTGGGGCGCATCTCAATCGACTCTCGATCTGCGGAATCCCGCTGTGTACCGGTACCGGGTACGGGTGTCGAATTGTAAATCTGGTTCAAAGCCGCAGCGCTGCCCCGGTGTTTTGAACCGGCCTCCTGTGTCTTCTTGGTGTCCCGGCTCCCCACGGCCCCACGCTGTCTTTTTACGGTGACTCGGTGAGACACCGGGGCAAGGGACACCGGGGGGGAGCCGGGACTGGCCGGGACACACACGAGACACACCCGGGCGCACACGGGCACACGGATCACAGATCACACTCAGACGAACCTCACAACCATCCAAACCCTCCAGCACACCCGCACGACATTACTATGTAGTTTCTCCGGGACAAGTCCCAAATTTGGTTCGTCGGGTTGTCAACTTGTCATGGCCGACTGCGCGCGCCGAGACAAGAGGAATTCACGGTTCCCAGGCCGACGTGATCAGTGATCATGGTGGTCTCAACCAGGCACACTCTCATGCTCGTGCTGCTCCAGCTGTACTTTGCGAATGCGAGCCGTGCCAAGAAAGTGCAAACCGATTTCATCCACGTTGACTGCCGCAACGTGTCCCGCCCGCCACCAACCAGGTTCCTCGTTCAGCCGTTGGGAAAGGCTGCGTGCGGTGAAAGTAAGTTTCCCCTCGACCATCGGTCGCTAATGCACATCGCGTACCTTTCCATAGGCAAGGGGCAATACATTACCAAGCGAACGCAGTTCAATTTTGCAGCCATATCACACGTTGAACGGAGGTCCACCACCATGCAAGCAGTATACCACATGGTGACTAGCGAGGACGCGGAAGACATGCGGAGACGAGTTTGCTATAATGGACAGACATCAGCGCTGCACACTACCGGCCGACTGCATGTGCATTCCCTGCTAGCTGCTCCCGCTGACGCACTTGAAATGCATCAAAAGCTTTCATCCCTGGCCTCGGGCAATGGTCGATTCTACCTGTGGAAGAATGTCCTACACCTACTCCTACCGAAATGGATACCGCGAGTGCTCTTTCTGGATGCAGATCTCTTCTTCCTGAGCGACCCTGCACTGCTGTGGCAACACTTCGACCACTTTTCCCCAGGCCAGCACATCGGCATGTCCGTCGAGGAGAGTAAGTCGCGCCACCACGTGTACTCCAAGGGTGGCATCAGCTTCAATAGTGGCGTACTGCTGCTAGATTTGGACGGCTTGCGTCATTCTGAGCTCTATTCTCGATTGCTCACACGACACTCAGACCCTACGAGCGAAAAATTGGGATGGACCGCCGACCAGTCGTTGTTCTCCGACATGAGCAAGAATGCCTCTGGCGGTAAATCTCTATTCTGTGAGCAGCTCGCATCCACGCCCCTTCTGGATCGCTCGCCACTCGCTAGTAAAGTCATTGACGCCAAACTATCGTCTCACTCGGTTGCAGATACACTGCCATGTGGCTGGAACTTGCAGACATCCACGAATGGTATTGCACTCATGCACGCAGCGTCGCAATTCCGAGCACTCCACCATTGCGACGCTCCGTGCCATGTGATCCACGGTAACGAGTTCGAATCGAAGAAGTTTCTCTGGACTCTCATCGATCGGCATTATGATCGATCGACATGCCGCACTCTGCTTGAACAGTACCGTTGCCACGTTGATCCCTTCCGTAAAGTGGCTCCTGCAGCACGCATGCACGGCTTCTTGGCGCGTCAGTGTTGCAAGTGAGATGTAGGGCAGCACTAGCAGGACAACAAAGGACAACGAACGCTTATGTCTGCCTTGCGTGGACATGTACAACAACCAATGACAACAACATAAAGCGAGCGTTCGAAATTTTCATTTTAGTAGAGTCTTAGTAACATGCTTAGTAACCGAACACCGGCGGAGGTCCGCCCCACCAAAGCGAAGTAGTTAGTAGATAGGACATAGGTGTACATCGGATCTCCAGATCCAGTCGCTAGATCCCGTCCCGCAGTGACTCGACTTGACTCGACTGTGCCAGTTTGGCAATCACACGTTCACGGATCTGCAATATTCCGAAACAATCCCAAACTTCAGAGACTCGGAGTCAGGCACGGAGACACAGCGCGCATTTGAGTTCCACGAAAGCCACCCCCGCTCCCCGGCTGAACGGCTGGACAATCTTAAATGGCTCCGCTGATTGTCTTTCACACGAGCACGTTAGTTCACGGTGCTCGTTGAAACATCTTCCGTGGTACAGTAACCGACTGACTCGTTACCGTGGCGTTTGGTTGCGAAGGTCAGCTCTGAGACCCCACAGACGGCCGTCAGTTCACACTTCCATTCACAAAACGAGGCATTTCAATGCAGCCAGCCCATTGTCGCCTGCTCGCCGCCAGCCATGCTCGTTCTGCTGGGCAGCCCACGTCGTCGTCGAACTCGGCCAACGCTCGTGCCGTGTTGTTAGCACGCGAGTGCGTCGCAGCGTCGCGGCCCTCGTCATCCGGCGTCCGGCCAAGCGAGGCGCTGCCACGGAGGCTGCAGGCGTGCATGCAAGAGCTGCTCACGGTGAACGAGCGGTACCACGAGCTCTTGCACATTAGCGAGGAGCAGCGACGTGAGCTTGAGTCAGCACGGGAGGAGCTCGGCCGGTTGCGGCCCGCGTTAGCCGAGGCAGAGGAGCAGCTCACCGAAGCGCGGGCAGCGCTCGACAACGCGCAGTGCACATGCGCGTCGCTGCAGGCGGCGAACGAGCTGCATGCTGCGAAGCATGAGGCCATGAGGGCGGAGATATCGGACCTGCACAATGTACTCCAGAAGTACGCGCAGCGGCTGCTCGCGAGCGAGGCAGAACTCGCGGCCACCAAGCAGCGCAACCTCGAGGCAGAGGCGCTGCTGGCGGCGCACTGGGAGGCGGGCTACGAGGAGGGAAAGGCACAGCTGGAGACGGAGGCGCGCGCGCGGCTACGCCGCGCCCAGGAGCGCGCGAAGCAGAAGGCTGAGGAGGCCTTCGAGCACGGCAAACGCGTGCACGCGAATGAGGTGAGGAGCCACCGTCAGCGTGACGAGGCGGAGCGTCGGGTGCTGCTCCGCAGAGCGGACGAGGCGAAGGAGCGCGAGGAGAAGGTGCAGATGGTCCTCGAGAGTGAGCGGCAGGCGCGCGAGGAGGCCGCCGAGCGCGCGCACAAACTCGAGGAGCGGCTGCAGAGCGTGCGTACGCACAAGGCCGCGCTCGCCTCGGAGCTCGAGGCGACCCGCGCCGCCCATTCGGCCGATCTCGATCACTTTGAGCAGATGGAGAATGCGCTCGGGCGCGCTTGCACCGAGTACTCATCGCTCGCCGTACGCCACGCACGCCTCCTCTCGCCGCCGCGCAGCGGGAGGATTAGCGCCGCGGGCGCCGCGGCGATCAGCGCCGCGACTCTTGATTATGGAAGCAGCCCGCCCGAGGCCATGCGCACGAGGCTGCCCCGGCCAGCAGCAGTGTATGATCCTGCTGGACCTGTGCAAGCCCCTGAATAATAGTTCTCAGACGAGGTAAGCGCAACACGGCGGTCGGCCTGCGAGCAACGTTATCGAGTACTAAGTCCTCAAACTTTGTTTTGTCAAAGATGTCTCGACGCGTCAAAAGGTTGAGAGTGGTTTGTGGAGAAGAGGAGAGACGAGAGAGCAGCCTGTCCGGCTGTGAACATCTGCCGCCTTCACGCCTTCTCTGTGCCGCGCCGGCGAGAGGTCCTGATGCAAGGTCCCGACCGTGTTGCGGGTATCATGGCCACGCGCTCCGTTGACGTCGGCCCCGGCTTCGCGCTCTGCGTAGAGGGCTGTGCAGATTCAGCGCTGCTCGCTCTGGCCACGAGTGAGCGAGTTCTCGGCTTGCGCGACCGCGTCACACTCACTGCAGTCAACCAGCTCGCCAATGCGCACGACGCCCGCATTAACGAGCTCTGCTTCTCAGGGCCTCACACGCTCTACTCTGCCTCTTCCGATGGGCGTGTGCGCTTGTGGGACCCGTCGGCAGCATGCTTGGCTCCGGTGAGGGAGATTCCGGCGGCCGACGATGGCAGTGAGGTCTGGAGCGTGAGCGTTGAACCAGAAGCGCACCTAGTTGCCACGGGCACGGAGACGGCGGTCGTGCTGTGGGACGTGCGCCGCCTGACCACGCCTCTCGCGCGATACGAGGTGCACACTGAGGCCGTGACACAAGTGCGATTCCGTCCAGGGAGCGCGGCGGCGCCCAGCCTCCTTACAGGTTCGATGGATGGGCTGCTGTGCGAGATCGACTGTCGAGTGACCGACGAGGACGATGCAGTCGTGGGTATCCACAATACGGAGAGCCCTGTGACGGCGCTGGGCTTCTTCTGCGGCGCCGGCGCGCCTTCGGATGCACCTTGCGAATGCGCCTGGGCGCTCTCCTCGACCGACGCCATCTCGCTGTGGAATCTGGTACTCGCTGAGCGGCTCGGGTCGTTCGACAACCTCGTGCCACACTTGACCAGCGACCACCTCACTGATGGGCCCACCGGGGCGAAAGCGAGCACGTCGAGGGCGGCGTCCTCGGTGGCGGCGTCCTCGGCGGCGGCTTCCTTGTCTGCGGCGACCGCGGCGATGGGCAGCCTCTCCCTCGCTTACGTCGTCGGCTGTGCCTGGGACGTGAAGGCGGGGCGTCTCCTCATGCTCGGAGGTGACGCAGACGGCACGGGGCGCACCTTCGAGGTACGCCCCGACGGCATTCGCCACGTGGGCACGATGCCGGCTGCATCGCGTCCACGTGGTCACATCGATCGGATACGCGCCTTCCACTATGTGCAAGCGGATGCCGCGTTCGTGACGGGCGCGGAGGATGGGGTCGTGTGCCTTTGGCCTGGGGAGACTCGTGGCGCGCCGTCGCCTGCTGGTGCTCGGTCGGCCAAGAGTAGCGCCGCAGCTATGGGCAAAGCGGAGGCGCGGCTGGCGATGGCGATGGGGCCCAAGCCGACGGAAGAGTCGCCGTTGGCCGAGGAAGCCACGGGTGCGCCTGACGACGACGAGCCGGCGGTGGACGATGGCCTGGCGGCAAAGAAGATCAAGCGCCCAAAGGACAAGGAGAAGTGGCGCGTGAAGCCCTATTGAAAGCGCAGATGGGAATTGGCATGGGCTTTCGAATGGGCTCTCGTGGTGCGTTCGACTCACATGCGCCCTGTCAAACACGATACTAACACCTGTTTAACACGTGACGAACACGTCTACGTACTACCGTACGACTACGTCAGGACGCGGAGCGGGAGTGCAGGGTGTTACACTGATACATTCGATTCCACGTTCGAGCCAAGAGGGGATCGGGGGAGGCGCGGGGAGATCTGATTTCTGGATTCTCTGGCTAAGGCGAGGGCCTGCATGTGCGCTCTGAATCGCAACCAAGACCCCCGGAATCGGTCCACACCAGCCCGTTTACCGCGGGTCGCCGCGCTCACCCTCACCACACCACACAAGGTCTCCAGTACCTCATTCCTGCTTCTTCTCCTCTCGCCGCGTACGCGCCACTGCGCGCAACTCCTTGCGTTTGACCTTTATCAGCAGGCTGCTGGCCGAGCGCAGCGCGTTCAGCAGCATGAACAGGGTACACGCGAGTAGCGGCGCCGAGAAGAGCACCGAGATGAAGACGCCTTGCTTGTCAAAGTAGTTTTGACCGGCGAACTGCTGCCAATGCTCGCCACCGAGCCGATTGAGAGTCTCGGCGCTGTACACCACGCCGAGGATGCTCACTAGCAG
Organism: Chrysochromulina parva; assembly: GCA_002887195.1. Taxonomy (NCBI): domain Eukaryota; phylum Haptophyta; order Prymnesiales; family Chrysochromulinaceae; genus Chrysochromulina; species Chrysochromulina parva. Next base: position 12,055 of record PJAB01001325.1, read on the forward strand.
CAGCATCTGCACATTATCCCAGCGGCGAAAGGCAATCGCGATGGTCCACACGAGGATGTGGAAGACGGCGAGCCCGCGCAACCACGGCTCGCTCCAGTCGACGGCGTGGTAGAAGCCGAGCATGTCCGTCATGAAGCTCTGCGTAAGGTTAGCCGCCGAAAAGTTGGCGCTCGCCGCGAGCAGCCGCTCGATCATGGCGGGATCCGCAGGTCCGCTGGCCATTGAGTCCGCGGTTTCACACTACGCGAGTGTGAATGTGAAAGTGAGCGAACAAAGTTGTGCAATTACTGAGAAATTTTCTGACCCGAACTGTATCATGGATGCTGATACGAGTCTATGGGACGACCGTGCGAGACATCGACGCGAGGTGATTCACGCCTGGTGTGGGACTTCGGTGGTGATGTTGTGCTCGGCTATAATACACTTCCTGGGGATCCACGTGCGCCCTCCCCCATCCCCCCTCGCCTCGGAATGCGAAGCGGTTGATGACCTACCGACGCCTCAGAAACCGTCCTCTTACCCCCTGAATGACGCACTCCACACCCTCAGACTCGGCGGCGTCCCTACATGTAGCGTCCAGTCTCGGCCGCCATGCCCTGCACGATGCGCTCCTCGAGAATGTTCCACGAGAAGATCGAGAGACGCGTGGCGAGGAAAGCATCCGCGAAGGCACAGATGAGGGTGTCCATGATAGCGCGCTCCGGCTTGCCAGAGAAGTCGAGTAGTGTCTCGCGCGCGTCTTCGGCCTCGCCCGCGCCAACGCGGGGGAGGAGCGCCGCCGGATCGAAGCGCAAGAGTGGCGTGCCCTTGAGCGAGCTGTTGAGCTCGCGGATCTCGTCGAAGCTCGCGTCCGTGGCGAGGAAGACGACCTGGCAGCTGTGGAGGGCAAGGTGCCGTTGGATAGAGGCTGCGAGCTCGGCCGGTGAGAGGATGATCTGGCGCTTTGCGCATGGCTTGAGCTCGGAGCCACTTGCCACGTCCGAGCACTCTGTCTCGTGCTGCCCGGCGCGCTGGATGGCGAAGTCGCCACGCCGCCAGTGCACGCCCAGAACGCGAGGTAGTACTCGAGGCAGCACGTTCGCGGCGCGGTCGGAGGCCGCAGGGTCGTCGCCGTTTTTGGCGTCGTCGTGGGCGTCGTCGTGGGCGTCGTCGTGGGCGTCGTCGTGGTCGTCGTCGTCGACGGCGCCACGTTCGGGCGCGTGCTGTGCGCGCACAGCCTCGAGGAAACGCCGAGCCGCGGCCGTGTACCGCGGCTGGTAGAGCATGGCCAGCCGCATGGCGTTGTATGGGCAGTGCCAGCCGCACCCCTCGCCGTCCGCCGCCAGCTGCGCGCGCGCCTCCGCCAACGGGCGCATCGAGCTCGGAGGTGGCAGCTGGTAGATGATGCCCTGCAGGGCGACGGCAGGCACCTCGCGCGCCTCGCGCGCCTGCAGTAGCCGATCGAACCGCATCTCCGGTGCCCATCCGCACGAATGATTCAGGGCCCTCAGGGTCGTGCCAGCGAACGCAACCGGCGTGACGCAGATCTCCTCGCCGCTACCCTCAATGGCGCAATCGGCCTGGCCCGGATTTGCCATGGTTAACGATGAAGCGCAATCCCCCTCGTCCCAAAGTGGCAGCTGCTTGCGGACGCCCTTGAGTCTCGGCGACACTCCCCGCAGGATGGAGAATATGAGGTCAATGCGAGGCTGGATGCGGCTGCCGCTGGAGTCGTTGCGATGGAGAAAATCGTGGAGGTCTACGGCTGGGTGCAGCTTGCGCAGTGGCTCGATGTCAAAGACGTGCGAGTACGCTCGATAGTCATAGGCGAGGTCAGGATCGTCCACCTGACGCCTCGCGTCGCTCGAAGTCAAGAAGCGCAGCGGCGGAAGTACCAGCTGGCGATTGAGTGTACGAGCGAGCTGCAACGACCACATGACGCCGCGCCGCTGCTTGCTCATCTGCTCCCAGGGCACGTAGTCCCACAGGAGAGCGCGACCATCCAAGGGCGCCAGCATCACGCCGACCACACATCTTTTGCCTGCGCGCTCGCAATTTACATCGAGAGTGTGAACGTGTCGGCGTCGGTGTGAATCTTTCACAATGGCACACCAGCTCAGTTCGCCCATCCGCAGTTTTGCGGAACGCTGACTTTTTCCGACGCGTCGCGGACTTACCCACGGACAGCCAACGTGCGGAGCTTCCCGAGGAACCGGTACAAGTACGCACCGATAGAGCTCACGCGCCGACAGTTGCGAGGCACATTGCCGACACAATGCCGGCGGCGTGGCGCGCCTTGGCACCCTTCGTGCTGTTCGCCGGCATCACCACTGTGCGCGGCGACGTGTGCTACGAACCGGGGAATGACAACTACTACCCCTTGTACGGTGGCCGCGTCACGGGAGCTTGCGTTCCTTTGCCCAACTTGGTCTGCACGGATCCGGAGGCTGCCAACTACGCGCCGATGAGTAAGTGCCAGTCCCGCGCATGTATTGGGGGGCGTGTAGCATCTCGCGCGAAGGGACCTGCCGAGATGGTTCCGTTCCACCTCCCAGACCCGAATGCTTGCCCACAGATTATGCGGAGGGCGCCTCCACGGAGGGCGCCTCTGCGCGTGCCGCCCATGCCATGCACCTGTGACTCCTGGGTGCAGCCCCGCCCGTCTGCTGCTCACGGAAACGACCCTCCCACCGCCCAACACCGTCTTGCGCAGCGCCCTCCCCGGCTAAACCCAACCCAGTGAACGCGCCGTGGTCCTGCCAGTACTTCCTGTATGCGTGCAATGATCCCACCGCCGACAATTATGTCTCTGCCTTTAACACTCTCGCGGCAAACCTCCACCTGAACGGCAACGGCGTTATCGCTTCTCCCATGCCCCCTGCCACCGTACTCGCGGGCATGTGCCAGTACGGTGGCTGCAACGACACGGCGGCCACCAACTACAATTCGCGGGTGCGCTGCGCGCCTGTGCCATCCGTTCCCGTCTGCTGCCATGCTTCTTCTCCCGCCTCGCCTGCCTCGCCCCCCCTTCCGCCGTTGCCCCCCTTTCCTCCCATCCGGTTCCCGCCGTCGCCTTGCCACCATCCCAGTTTCAACCGTTGGAAGGCTCGAATCCGCCCACGTTCCCTGCAATAATCCCCACTCATGCGCGTGTAGGCGACGTTCAACAATGGCATCTGCACGTACGCAAAGCGCGGCTGCACGGACCCCACGGCGGCCACGTACAGCCCCGCCTTCACGGAGTCGTGCGCGTGGGCGAAGCCCCCACCGGTGCCTGCGCCCTCGCCGCCGCCCTCGCCGCCGCCGCCCCCGCCCGCGCCCACGCCGCCGCCCTCGCCTCCGCCCTCGCCGCCGCCGCCTT
>PJAB01001326.1:0-15385 GCA_002887195.1 Chrysochromulina parva
GCTGCCGGGCGGCGTGCGCGCTGAGCCAGTCTCGGGTGGGCGCCGCTGAGGTGGGCGCCGCCGCCGCGACTGCCGTCAGCGGACGAGAGGATGCAGCCGAAGGCACAGCCGAAGACGCAGTGGTGAACCTAGAGGATGCAGTTGAAGGCGGAGCTGCTACTGACGGTGAGGAGAAGGATGGCGCCGGCGGCGGTGTGGCGAGCGCTGCTGCGTCCATGCGCGTTGGTGCGGCACCGAGCTCCGTCGACGGCGAGTCACTCTGTGAGGTGCGCAGGAGAGCCGGCGAGCCAGCGTGCGGACCGAAGAAGACGGAAGGGCAGGATGTCCGCGCGAGCGTTGCTGCAGGCGTCGGGTACACTGGTGGTGGCAGCGGTGGCAGCACCGGTAGCACCGGAGCTCGTGCTTCGGCCGGTGCCGGAGGTGGAATCGATCGCGGTGGAGAGCGCGTTGGTGCGCGAGGCGGCAGTGGCGCCGGCTCGTAAGAGACAGGCTCAGCTCCGAGGTACTTGGACACACGCTCGCCAGAGTTGAGCCACGCGAAGAAGGGCGCTCCGTTGTCAGTGTTGCGCATTCGGCGCACGACGCTGCTGGGCGGCGGCGGGGTGCGGGGGACGAGGACGCGGGGTCCAGTGTTTTGCATGGGCGACGTTAAAGTTCGTAGCTGTGAAATTTGCATGCGTTTCTTCCAAGCCGAGTGTCACGGCCTTTTCACACAAGATGCATTGTGCAGGCGGTTTCTTGGGTCGCGGCGCCCCTTCTTAAGTGAAAAGCGGACGGCATGCATTCGTGACTGGGTTCCAAATGTGGATCAGTGAAAAGTTCCAAAAAAGGCTTCGTCCACGAAAATGATCTCTCTCGTCACTTCACTGCTGTTGGGTGCCCCTGTGGACAACGTGATCAAGACCATAAAGTTATCGCTGCAGCAGGACGAACTTTATGGTCAGCCAGCGCCGGTGCCACGGGCACGCCCGCAGGTGCTGGTCATCGTCTCGGACCACGGAAGCGGAACAACTGAGTTTGGAAATGCGCTGAACACCCACCCGTGCATGTTCGACGTCGGGGAGCCCTTCTCGAACGCTGACGGCCCGTGGTCGAGCACGTTCCACATAGCCGAGTGCGAAGGCAGCGTCGAGACGCGAAATGCCATCTTCGACGCGCAAACTGGTAAGCTCAAAAAGCGGACGAACACGCAGCTGACGCAAAAGCTCGGCAACATGTTCAGGGATTTGGCTGATCACCTTGATACCGAAGAGTCCTTGGCGGCGTACTCCGGCATCACAGGAGACAGTCCCTCGCTGTACCAGGGACTTGCCTACGACAAGGGAGTCGCCGACTACTTCGTCCGCCTGCGCGATCTGGTCTGCAAGCACATTCCCGAAGACATGTGCCCGCCCTCGGACTGCACGATCACGCTCAAGATGTTCCCACAGTTCGTCGACGCCGTCACACCCGGGTTTCGCGATAAGGAAGACCACGAGTCCCCTTGCACGACGAAGCGGAACGAGTTTGGGTTGCCGGCGTGGAAAAAGGAGCTTGCGTCGTTCGAGCAGAACCCCAAGATCGCGACGTTCACGCTCAACCGAAATGAGCGCGACCGGCAGTTTTCGATCTTCCACCGGTTCTCACCTCCCGGCTCAGAGTTCGACTGCAGCATGGCTCGCGCGCCATACATCTTCGAGACCGTAGCGAAGTCTCTCAGTGACGGCCAGATGATGATCGAATCGTGTTGGAAGGATGCGGCGGGCGCCGCCAAGTGCCTCGCCGACGCGCTCAAGCTCGTCGGCCTGAAGCCCGAGCCGATGGGCGACAGGGGCGTCTATGAGTTGATCTCCTCACAACATCTGAGCGATACCAAATCGGCGACCCAAAACTGCAAGACCGACCCGCACGCGATCTTCAAGTCGCTCGCGAACAACGACGTGAAACAGGTACGGGCTATCCTCCCAACGAATGTACGACTGGGAGCTATCTACGGTCCGTGGATGCAATCGATGGGCGCAGACATCCGGTCTACGGTCCCCGCTCAGGAGCGAAAAGTTCAGGACTCGCGTGCAGTCGACTTCGAGCTCGCTGCGAACAATGCGAATGCCTTCTACGGGAGCCGCTGACGCTGCGGTGCCAACTAACCCTGCCACCGTCGCTGAACCCCTCACGATGCGTGTCAGTCATGCCTAGTGAGAGGGAGGCATCTAGGGTAGGGGTAACGGCTCCTGTGGCAAGCCCTGTGGCGGAACTTCGTTTGCAATGCGTGCGTCGCGCTTGCCGTCCGGCACGCACGGGCGTGCGCGCGCCGCGCGCGCGATCCCCCCGCTTCTGTTCAGCACTCTTGAGTTGTTCGTTTGAACGTGCTTCTTTGTTGAGGCGTCCTTTGTTGAGGCGTCCCCGAAACTGTCCCAAATTAGGGTTCGCGTCAGAGAGATGCGCGGCTCCTTGGATAGGATGTCGCTCTTGGGCCTGGTCGCGTTCGTCGCGGCCCCGAGCCTCTCGGGGCACCCGCTCCCTTACACCTCGACATCGGAGCCGTCTAATTTGGTCCAAGGCCGTAGCAGCGAGCTCGAGGGCATTCCCTCTCACCTTCCCGCTTTGTCGGGAGTTGAGCATGGTTTCGAGGCCTATGGCGTATACGGTTCGGGCGCCAACCGCGCGCGTTCGTACGCGCCACGGCTGAGCGACACAGCACCGCCGAGCCATATTCGCGGGACGACCACGCTCGCGGCCGCGTCGCCATCAGACGCCAAAGCGGCACCTGCCGCCACGAGCAAAGGGCCTCACGCCCTCGTCCGCTTCGGCGTGCAGCTGCTCGACGACGATCCGGGCTTCGACCGGGCGGTCTTTGGCCAGGCGCTCGCCGACTTCCTCCATACACCGGCAGGCAACATCGAGGTGAGCGTCGAATCGGTCTCCGACGGAGGCCTCGTTGCAGTCACCGCACGCATCCTGCTCCCCGCCGACAAGGCGTCGCGCGCCACGCTGCTCGAGCTGCTGCACCGCCCCACCGCGGAGCTGAGCGTGGCGCTCGATGCGGAGCTGGTCAAGCCGCCGGAGCAGTCGCCGCCGCCTCCGCCCTCGCCGCCGCCCGTGGTGAGCGTCTTCGTCGAGGGCGATGTGGACGACGCTCCACCTGCCGTTGCCGTCGCCGCCACCCCCACCGCCGCCCCTGCCGCTATCCCCACCGCTGCCTCGTCCGCCTCTTCTGTGGACGCCTCCGCCACGCTGGATGACATGGCCGCCGCGGCGGCGGGCGCGTCCTTGCAGCAGCTGCCGCCTCCGCCCTCGCCCTTGGTGGCCTCCCCGCAATGGTCCACTCCCATGATCGAAGTGGATACGGGCATGCTGGCGCGCGAGGACGAGGACGAGGACGAGGGCGTCGACACGCTGCTCGCTCGCACCGTCTCCGTGCGCCTCGTCACCGCCTCGCCAGCGGCCGGCTTCCCGGTGACGGCCTTACGCGCCGTGCTCAGTGCACGCGCCGGAGTGAGCGCCAAACGCGTCACCGTGCACGCCCGCACCCTCGACGCCGTCGGCCACCCCGGGGCACTCGACCTGACGAGCGCGGACCTCGACGCACCGCCGTCGGCCGGTGCGGCTGGGTCAGCCGACGTGCACGGGCTCGTCGCGTACATCTCGGTGCGCTGCCGCGATGCGGAGCAGGCGGCCACCGTCGCGTACAAGCTGCGGCGTGTGCCCATCGCGGCGCTCGCGACGGCCCTCGGCCTCGAGCAAGCGCATCTCGAGTCGCCCATCGTGCACCAGACAGCGATGCCGCCGGACGAGTGGACCCTCGCCACTGTGACTGTGAAGCTGCCCCTCGCCACTGTGAATGTGAAGCTGCCCCCTCCCGGCGCCCTCGCCGCCCTCGCACACACCACCACCCTCCTATCGACGCCGAACGTCGCCTCGCCGGCAGCGTCGGCAAGCTCCGAGGCCGCCGCCGCCTCCTCCGCCGCCGCCGCCGCGCCCAGCACGACGCCCAGCACGGCGCCCTCAGCGACCGACCCGAGGGCACCAACGGCGCGGGAGCGCCGTGATGGGCGCCAGGTGTCTCGGCTCGCCTCGAGCGCCGTCACGAGCGCCGACGCGGCGGTTGCCCACGACGACGACGAGGAGGCAACCATGAGCGCCGAGATGAGCGCCGAGGAGCGCGCGGAGCGGCGGCTAGCGGCGGCGGCCCGCGCCCTTGCGGGCGCCGTCGCGGGCGCGGGCGTCGTCGCGGGCGCGGTAGGCACGAAGGGTGGTGCGCCCGCGACGGCGCCTGCACCGCGCATGGGCGTGCTGCTTTCATGCAACTTCACAGTCGCGCGCCCGGCCCAGGGTGTGAATGTCAAGACGTTCGTTTCGCGGCTGGCCAAGGTGCTCAACACGGCGGAGGCGTCGCTCGAGGCGGAAGCCGACGAGAAGAACGCGCCGCACGCGGGCGCGACCCTCGTGCGTGTGGCGGCGCTGCTGCCCGAGCGTCGTACCGAGCATCCCATCTCGGTGCAGGCGGCCGTTGATGCGGCCTTGTCGCGTCTGAGTGCTCCGCTTGCGCGCCTCGGCGCCGATCTCAACGTGACGATGCTCGCCGCGCCCACCTTCGCCACCGCCTTGGTGGCGCTCGATGCGCCCAACACGGCGCTCGGCCTGGAGCGCCCTGGTGAGGGGCGGCGCTCGGTCTTTCCTAAGGCGCTCCTCAGCGAGGCGACGGTGCCGAAGGTCGACGAGGTCGCCGACGACGACGAGGCCGCCGACGACGACGAGGACGAGGACGCCCAGGACGACGCTCCGCTGCCCTATTCGCTCCTCAACCCCGAGATCAACCCCGAGATGAGCGAAGAAGAGCATGCGACCCTAATTAGGCATGGGATGAACGGAGTGGAACTTGCGGTCGCGGCGACGGCGGCGCCAAGTGGGAAGGGTGCGGAGGCTGGCACTAGGAGCCATAGCACCAGCCGTTCAGCTCAAGTGGCGGCGGAGGCGGAGAGGGAGGCGAACAGCACCAGCACCAGCACCAGCACCAGCAGCGTGCGCGCATCGTTGGCATCGACGCAGCTGCTCCTCGCCAACGTGTCGGTGCGTGGTGACCTTGGCAGCCTCGACATCCCCGGCTTCAGGCAACGGTTCTCTGGGCTGATCGGCATCGAGCCCGCTGCGCTCGAGGTGCTCGGCGCATTCCCCCACAGGGCGATGATCAGTCGCGAGCAGCGGGCTGCAGTGGTCAGGTCGCAGCACGCGGCGCACGCAGCGGCGGCGGCGCTGCTGCCCGAGGGGCTGCCGGCTGAGGTGAGCGCGGCCTTGCATGCAGCAGAAGAGGCCACAGACCGGGCAGCCGCCATCGCAAGCTCTCCTGTCTCCGGCTCCACCTTGCAGCTGCGCCTCAGTGCCACCGTGCCACGCGTCTCCGCAACGCTCGTCGCGAATGCGCTCAAGTCCGAGACCCAGGCCCTCAGCGCGGCACTTGGCGTTGAGGTGCTTCGGCCCGTGGCCTTTGTCATGGGCGAGCACCAGCAATCGCCCGATCTGGATGAGCTTTCATCAATTTACAAAGCCACAAATTAGTGTCGGAATTCGTCGTTATGTGTGTGTGAAGATCAAGATGTGAGTACGTGTGACGACGATCGGATTGCCGGATCCGCGACGGGCAAACCTGCTCAGAGTCGCTTGCATCTTGGGTGAAAAACGGGGTGACCCCATGCGCCATGGATCGTGCACCCCGGTCCCCGGCGGCTCCCCGGGCGCTCCCGCGCCGCCAGCGCAGCAGCACTTCTGCGCCAACCTTCGCCCAGCCTCCAATGTTTGCTTGATGCTTGCAATTTCGGAACGGGGTATCTGGCCTGACCTGTAAGGATGCCAGGTTGACGCATGCAGATTGCGTTCGCCATCGTGTCCGGTCACCAAGATGTAACAAGATGAAACCTAGGATCTCTTTTGGAAACCGAACAAGTTATGTTGGTGTCCTTGCACTCGCCGCGCGAGGTCTCGCCCCTCAACATGTACATGAAGACGCTCCGCACTCTCAGCGAAGAGCGATCTGTTGTCATTCCATCCGCCTCCCCCCTGTCGCCGCTCTCGACGCCGCGGCCACTACCGCTCCCGCCCGATAGCTTCGGCAACAAACTCTTTCTCCGTTCCCCATCGGCGCGCATCACTGGGCTCATGCCCATGTCGCACGCAGCAACCATGGGCTTCTCACGTTCGCAGGCTGGATTGCCATGGGATGGCGCCAACTCTCCATTTGACGCCGTGCCACCGCAGAGCACCTTGGCGCCCTTGCGCGCGCCGCCTTGTTCGCCGCGAGCCTTCAACCGCTACAGCACCGAGAGCCGCAGCCGATTCGGAGCGCCTCATCGTCTATATTCCAACCACCGCCAGTACATGGACTCCTCGATGGGAGGAGCGCTAGCAGGTTGTGGTCTCGTGTGAAGGGGCGTTTGCGTCTTGCGAAAAAAGCGGCGCTACATCTGTTCGCTGATGGCGTGAAGGGACAAGTAAGAAGCCTGTCCTTCGGCTCGCTGTCCATCGCTAGGGCCCACTCGGCCTCCAGGAGGGGCGACTGAATGGATTTTCGGGAAGAGCATCCTTAATCGATCTGACCAACCAGCATGCAGCATCTCGACCCGTCCGACGTTCTCGATTCTATCCAGATACATGCTAACCAACACGCGTGGAGATCGTCCAGAGGCCGGTCCAGGCAAAGTGGGAAGGGGAAGGTCTCTTTGTACAGGGTTGCGTGTTGAGGCGGCTCGTCGAACGAAGTGTGCATGAATTTTGGCATGATTTGTTTGACGAACCAGTGAGTGACGAACCTCACGCACAAAAGTCATCAAGAGAGAACGCGGAGGTGTGGACGCTGTACCGACCTCGGGGATGCGCGGGCTCTGGCGCTGCTCACGTCTTCTTCTGCTCACGATGTTCCTCGAGGCCACGGCGCTGAACGTCGACGCAGCCCTTTCCGCTCGGAGGACATTTTTGAAGACAAATCTGGTCGCCGGCGCGGAGGCCGAGGACACACGCGCCGCTCTGAAGGTCGCCTCGGTGAACGACAAGGTGAAGCGCTATGGCTCGGGCGCGCTGCTGTATGCGGGCCTTATACCGTTCATGAGTCGGCGTGAAGACTTCTTCGTGAAGAACGAGGCCGCGCGCACGGAATCGCTTCGCGCTCGCCAATTGTGTATGGCCAACGAGGACATATCCACCTCGTCTGCTGATGCTACTCCGCTGACGCCCACCAACCCGGCAGGCGTTGCGTCAACGCGGCTGCCCGCCCCAAGGGACGAGCCCGTCTTGCCCATCTCCAGCACTGCGGACAAGGTCAAAGGGCTCGCGATCTTTCTGGTCGCGCTCGTCGGCAGCGGCTTTCTCCTTAACTATGCCTTCTCACCAAACAGCGTCTTCCTCGCTAGCCCTGAGCCGAAGGTCAACGAAGGGCTGCGCAAGTATGCTGGCGTGATCGAGTCGGCTTCGCGCTGAGCGCCCTTGTACATTTATTCACATTTTGTCCCGTGTAAAGTTGACGCAAGGAGAACGTGATTGTCGCCATGGATTGTCGCCCGGAGCGTTACATTTGCGACGAGAACTTCTATACGAATATGTACATAGGCCCGCGGGACGGACGTCGAGGTGAGAGCGGCGGAGCGCGCAGCCGGCCCTGGGGGGACGGCGGATTTGGAGACCGAAATGGATACCTTCATTTTCGTTTTACCGTTCATGTCCCGTCCCCAGTGAGGCGACCGCGGCGGCCGCGTCTGAACTCAGGACCCTTCTCGCTCCGTTGCCCCGCCCCAGCCAACGGGCTTCAGTGCACGTGCAGCCGCGTGCAGGCCGTGTGACTTGACGACCACTGCCTCGAGGGTTCCTTTGAAGGTCGAGCAGACGAGACGTACGAGAGCGAGCGCGTCGAGGACGCCATGCGAGGAGGAGACGCCTCCCACGTCGAGAAGCAGCAGATGGGGCGACTCGCCCTCCGGCATGGCCTTCTGGAGCGCGCACACGTCCCACGCGTCCGCGACTCCAAACCGGCGCACCTGCCGTCGGGTCCGTCCGGGGTCATCGGCGGTCATCAAGATTCATCAAGGGTCCTCAGGTCTGTCGATCAGAGGCGATTAGAAGGCCATCAGTGGCCATCAGAAGGCGATCAGAAGGCGATCAGATGCCTTCAGCGACGCACCTCAGGATGCAGCCCGGCCGCTCGCTCGATGATCGAATGGCTCACATCCACACCGACCGCATAGCCGTCGCCACCACCCGCCAGAGCTCTGGCATGCATCATCGCGGTGCTCGTGCCCGTGTGGCAGCCTACCTCGAGCACCCGCACGCCCTGTCGCCCTTCTGCCGCCCACGCGCCCATCATCTGCACTCGGGGGTTCGATCAGGATCAGGGGGTAGGATCAGCCCCCTTAATCAACTCTTAGCGGCCATCAAAGGCCATCAGAGGTCACCAGAGGCCACCAGAGGCTATCAAAGGCCATCAGAGGTCATTAGACGCCATCAGACGCCAATCAGGCGCCATCAGACGCCATGAGTATCAGAGGCCAATCAAACGCCATCAGACGCCATCAGACGCCTTCAGACGCCTTCAGACGTCAATCAGTAACCATCAGACGCCAGCAGACGTCGTCACCTCGAGCGCTGCGGCGCGGTAGTCTGCCACGCCACGTGTGGCCACAATGCGCGGGAGCCAGCTCGGCGGTGGCGCGCGCCCCTTCTCCGCCCGGAGCTCTGGCAGCGTCGTCAATTGGCGCTGCAACTTGTCGAGCGCGCCGGACTTGATGATCACGTTCGTGAGCGATGGGAAGGTCTTGCCAAGCTGCCGGGCCAGCGCGAGCGCCTCGAGCGGTAGGTCGTTGCCGACAATTTGGTTCAGATCGATGACTGCAAATGTGGGCTCCTCGTCGGCGCCGGTGGCCTGCAGCAGCGCGCGCGTATCCCATGGGTCGAGAAGTGTGAATCGCACACCAGTGAGGCCCGCCTCCTCGGGCGACGAATGCGATCGAAAGGAAGCCGTGCGGCCGCTCTTGCCTTGTAGCTCGCGTTCCATATCCACTCCATGCACGCTGGAAGCCTTATCGGCCAAACAGCGCGTCACCTCGCCCAGCTGCGAGCCAATCTCAAGCACATGATCGTGCGGGCTCACCAGCCTCGAAGCGCCCGCGATCAAGGCCAGATGCGAAGAGGCCGTGAAGATGGCCGGGCCAATTGTGGCTGTCCTGAATCGCGAGCGACGTGTGTCTCCGCTCGCCGCGCGCTCGAGACGCTGCGAGCCTTGCAATGATGAGCACGCCACAGCAATGATGAGCACACAAAAAGACATTTTGAGTGCCCACCACGACGGCTACGCCCTTCACATGATCCTTTTCACAACGGAAAACACGACCAGACTCTCTGCTTTGTGACTTCGACGAACCCTCTGTCTTCGGTCACATCAGCTCGACGGCCAGCGTGGCCTGGCGCAGCTTTGTGCCGTCCATCGTCTTCACAGCGAGCTCCGCGGAAGCGCGCGCGTCGAAGGTGATCGTCGCCTCCTTGGGCTGTGCACCGGCCGAGTAGGCGCCGCGCTCGAGCGCCACGCTCAGGATGCGACCACTCGACCCGAAGAGTTCACGCACCTCCGCGTCGGACATGGCCCCCGGTAAGCCTCGCACACGCACCACGGCGCCGCCCACCACGGCGCCGCCCACCACGGCGCCGCCCACCACGGCGCCGACGGTGGGAGCCGTCGGCGTCGACGCCGTCGGCGCATCCGGCGACGGCGCTGATGACGTGTGCACACCACTCGCCGGCGGCGCCGCCCAAGCGCTCGCGGCGGCGCTCGATGACGTGTGCACACCACTCGCCGGCGGCGCCGCCCAAGCGCTCGCGGCGGCGCTAGTGGCGGCGCTCGCGTCGTTGCCTGGAATGGCGGGACAGGCGAGATAGCTCGGGTAACTAGGGTAACTAGGATAGCTAGGCGGCGTCTCCCATTGGGTCGTGCCGCTTGCCTGATGGTAGTAGTATGGTCGGCCGCTGCTCGGGTCCGTAGCGGCGGTCCATCCAGGCGGCAACGGCGGAGCTGGCGGCGGCGGCGGTGGCGGCGGCGGCGGCGGCGGCGGCGTTGCGGCAGGAGGCGTCCACTGAGTTTGGCCGGTAGCCAGGTTGGCATAGTAAGGGTAGCCGCTGGCAGGGTCGGTGCCGACCGTCCAGCCTGGCGGCAGGCCCCATGCACCGGCCGTGGCGGCCGTGCCCGACAAGTCTGTCGCCAAGGGTTGCGGCTGGTGCGCGCTCAAACCGCTGAGACTACTCGACGGGCCCGCGGCAGCAGCACACGCAGAGGGCTGGGCAGGCTCTGCCGGGGTGCCGGTCGAGGCCGCGGTGACAGCCGGCGCGCCGCCGGCAGACACAAAGGTCATGAAACGCTTTGCCGGCTGGATGCTGAAGCCACCCTCGCTGGCGCCGAGGCCACGTTTCGTGTTGACGCCATCTGCGGTCGTGTTCGCACCTCTAGCGTAGTCATTGTAGATGCGAACCTGGGGATCGTCTTCTGTCACCTTGAGCACCAGCGAGGCATCGTAGTTTGACTTGGCTTCCGCCTTTTCTCGATCTGTTGCATCGGTGCGAGGCACAAAGCCGCGCGAGGCCACGGTCGTCCCTGCGGGCGGCGCAGATGGCTGCTGCTGCCGTTGCTGCAGCTGCTCTTGGAACTCCAGCACTTGCGCACTGACCTTGTCGCCCTGCTCGTCGCCTCGTTTGCGACCCACCATTCCTTGGCCCCCAAGTCACATCGACACACATTCACACTCACACATGAGTGATTGCCGGAATATCAACTTTGGTTTCGACGACACTAGATTTGTTCGTAAAAGCGTGCCACTGCGGACCCGCCTATCAAGGTCGGTGCTGCCAGGACCGCGAACACGGTGCCGCGAGACGTTGTGCACTTTAAAACGCCACGTACGCAGGTGTTTGTGTGGGGGGACAAGTCAAATCAAGCCTAACTGAAACACCAGACAACCATACGAAAGCCTTGACTTGACTTGACTTGTACATGTAGACGACGTCTGGGCGTTTGGTTCTCGTCGCCCTGGACCCGCCGTCCATGCACGGAGCTATGGGCGCGAGCGGTGGGAAGTCCCGCGTAAGTGATAGCGAAAGCGCACAAGCATCGTCCCCTACGTCCGCCTCTCCAGCAGCGTCCCCAAAGCTTTCTCGTCCGGCATCAGCTGAACTTCCTGAGGCCACTAGCGCAGCGACCCTCGCAAAGTCCAAGCCGACTCCAAAGATGACCCAGGTTGTGCCGCCCGACGCTGCACCGCCGTCGAAGGTCGTGGTAAGTACACCGACGACGCTCTCGCTAAATTTGGTCGTATCGGTGCTCTTGCTCACGGCGGTAGCTTTCATCCCGCTCATCCTCTTTTCGGAGATCGGCTGGGGCACCGAGGTCTTGAATGCGCTTGGGCCTTATTCTAACATTGATAACCAGAATGCGGAGTGGGGAGCGGAGACAGCCGCAACCCTTCTGCTCTTCGTTCTGTACCTCTTCGACGCCGAGCATTGGGTTGGCCGCGTGGGCAGAGGCTTGCTGCTCGCCAGCCTCTCGATCTTTGGGTTCCTCATCTTCTTCGCGGCGATGATCAGCGCGGAAGAGTCGCCGGAGTGGGCGCTGTCCGCGGTGGTGCTTCTGATGCCCTTGACCTCTACCATCCTGCGCTCGACCCTCTTCAAGAAGAGCAACGAGCTGCCTCACGTCATTTTTCGCGTGTTTGCGATCTCGTTTGCCGTGGCGGCGACCGCGGTGCTGCTCGCGTGGATTATATGGGTCGGGGTCGGCAACCAGTACACAGATGCAAACATGCAAAAGTGGTCGAGGGCGCTACGATGCGACATGCGTCGCGCTCAATCTCAGTTTAACGGGGCAGTCGCGCTCAACCTCTCCGAGCCCAACGTCACGGCGCTCAATGTGACCAGCACCACCGACACCTGCCTCGTCGCGTATCTACTGTGGGGTTGTCCTCTGATCACTTCTCTCGGCAGCTACCTCTTCGCTGGCATCTTTTACGGGTTCGGCCTGTTCATACAGAAGCACGAGGACAATGCGGTGGAGCTCGCCGTCAAGGGGGGGATGGTCACGCTCATCACCATGCTTGGGGTCGCCATGTCCTTCAACGCCTACTCGTCGGTGCTGTTCCACTCGCTCGTCGTCCTCATGTTCACGACCGCCTGGGTGAGCACTGTCATCATCGTGTCGACGATTGGATGGAAACGGTTCCTCAACGCCGCCAGAAAGTCCTCGACAGTAGCTGGAGCCAAAAGACGCCTCGCCGAATATGAGTCACTCAAGGGCCTCGTCGTCGTCATGGGGCTGCTGTTCTTTGTGCCGTACCTGATCACGCACATGGTCAAGCAGCTCTTCCGCACGTGCCTCGGACGGATCAAGTGTCTGTCCTGCTGCATGCTCCCTCCGGTCCCGAACAGCCGCGGCTGGCTGCTCACCGAGGAGGCGACGGAGCTCGTCGTTGAGCTCCGGAGCTGGCGATGGGTGAGCGTGCTGTCGTGGGCGACTCTCTTTGCGTGGCTTGGATGGTTCTTCCTCTACTTCCCGATGCTCACCAACATCTTCGTCGCCTACTTTATTCAGCTGCTCTCGCCGCTCAACTGGGGCCTCGTCTCCTTCATCTTCCTCGCCCTGGGCATCTTCATGTTCCTCAACCCCGCCTTCCCCGGCCCTGTCTTGTATTTGATGGGCGGAGTTCTCATCACTCCGCTGTGCGACAAAGCGTGGAACGGCGAGGTCTCCACCAGGGCGACGCCCGTGATCGGCCCATTCTTTTGGACCGTCTTTCTGTGCTTCCTGGTCAAGCTCGTCTCGAATGTCCTCTGCCAAAAGATCTTTGGCGAGTGCATGGGCTCCGATCCGAAAGTGCGCTCGATGCTGGCGCCCAATTCGATGCCGATGCGTACCGTGCGATACGTCGTCTCGGAACCGGGCTGCTCGCTCGGAAAGGTACTCATCTTTTGCGCGTTCCCTGCTGACTGGCCCGTGTCTGTGTACTATGGGGTCCTGTTCAATATGCCTGGCGGTGACAAGATGACCACCTTGTCAGCGGTGTTGGCCACCTCTCCGATTGTCATCTTGATCGCCCCCTTCGTCGCGATGGGCACCCTGGCCTTCTACGCGTCTATCTGGGGCGCATTCTGGAACACCGTCATGTCGCTGATCACAATCTTTAACGTGGCCGTCACATCCGTCGCCTCATTGGTTTGCCTGTACTACATCGCCCAGGCTGTTCGTGACCCAGTCAAAAAGGCGGTCGTCGAGGCGTACGAGGAGGACAAGGACGTGGCCGCGATTGACGCTGCTTCTGCCGCGCGTAATGCTCTAGTCGCAGACGTCACCACCTGGGACAAGATGCCGCTGCTAGTGAAGCTCCTCCTCTTCGTGCCCAAACTCGGCTTCATCGCCTCTTCCTACATGCTCTTCTTCGCCAAGTCGCACATGTATGTCGACCTCGACATTACGGGCGATTACAATACTGTCGCATGCACCACGGCGAGCCCCGAGTGCCCCACCCCACATGTGAAACCACTGGGTTGGGCCGGCTTCGCGCTCATTCTCTTCCACCTCCTTGGCGACCACATCTTCAACCGCTGGGTCTCGAACAAGGTCGGCGCACACTCTGGGGCAGATAAGACGGTGCCCGAGCCCCCTACGGATCCGCAAGCGGCACCAGCTGCAATAGCGCCCGTGCCCGTGGCCCAGCAGTGCGCGGCCTGAAGCTTTAGGGACACTAGGCGCTGGGAACGCGGTTCACGAACTCGATCAGAGTGCACGGTGTGGGCCCGGCGCCATACGGCGCCATGGTGGAGTGCGTGTGCCATGCCCCCATGTGGCATGGCGCGTGAACGCTTCGAGAGTTTCGCGCGGCGAAGGGCCGCAAGAACGCCGTACTAAAACTTCATGTGAACATTCCATTTATGCGGTGCTTCATGTGAACATGCCATCTATGCGGTGTCGGTAGGGTACTCAAGCTAAAAGTAGGGTACGCAGTACTGCCTAGTACGAGACCTGGGTACACTCACCACACTACATGTATTTGCGCACAGTATGCGCCGACGTTATTCGCTCTCGCATGTCGCCATTTTGAAACTAATAACTCTCGATAATAACTCGACGCGGCGGCAACTTCTTGCAACTTCGACGGAAAAACACGATCGGACCGCCTTTGCATCCGGATACCGACACGGATTGCATGAACGACTCGTTCCAGAGACATATAAGGACGCCGCTGCCGCCCGTGCTTCTACCCAAGAAGTACACGTTTATAAACCACGTCTGCTTGCATACGTGCTACAAGAAGGAGCACAGAGACATTTCGGTGTGTGAAGCCACGTGCCGGCTTGCAAATGCATATTATTCGAGGCTCACAGCGCGGCATACGAAGCTGCGAGAACTGGCTCAGTTGGAGGCGCACGCGCAGCTTGGACGCATGGAAACCTTGCGCCCTGAGTGTCGTGGCAACTGGGGCAGCAGCGACGTCCACTACAACTGTGTAAGAGCAAACGCCATCTGCCGTGCCCCACAGCTGCTCAACCGCTCACGGCACCAAACCGACGAGCTGATGATCAACAACTACACGGTGGATGAAAAATACCGCTACTACAGCATCATAAACTGCACCAGCGCCGGCGTGCGGCTCGCCGGAGTGCTCGCGCAATTTTGCCTGATCGCGAAGCGTAATGTTCAATCGCCAGGCCACGTCCACGCGGTGTCCGACGACGGCTTGAGATTCTGGCACCCTCGAGGCCAGAAGGCCGTCCTTGCTCGCGGCGTCCCGATGATGGCTCATATGGCGCATAATCTTGCTGTGCTGCGCCTGGGCGTGGCCGACTACCTGCTTGTCGGCGGGCTTCAAGACTGGGGTCTCGGGCCGAAGGCGAAGCTTCCTCCATTTGACTCGTGGCACGGCCTGCCTGCGCCACGAGAAGATCCCAAATCGGGCGTGTTGCTCTGGCGAACACAATGGCCGCCCACGCTGAGCAATCGGAGTCGGTCATGGAATTGGTGGCCAGCCGAACCTGAGGTGATCATCCATGGCAGCAACCCTCGCGGCTGCATCGATCGACGGCCGGCGTACACGGGAAATGCTGGCTGCGAGTTCGACGGCCGGCTCTCCCTTGTGCGCCTGCATCGGGCTGCAGCGCGTGATGCTTCTCTGGGAGATCTCACCAACGGTCAGCCGTTTCGTCTGTATGCGCGAGCCAACCTGCATCAGCACGAGCCCGTAGGCGGCAGGGCCGTGCAGACCACTATGTCGCACAACTTGCGCACGTGGTCTCCTTGGGAGCCTGTGACGATCAAGGGACTGCCAGCGGAGACGGTTGACATCTACTTCTTTCTCGTGCAGGCTAATCCCGTCAAACGCGGCTCGCTGCTGGC
>PJAB01001327.1:0-15383 GCA_002887195.1 Chrysochromulina parva
GCCTCTGAAGGCATGCCCATGCATCAGCTCATGCAGTGAGCAGCTCATGAGCTCCATAATCAAGCCGATCTTTGCGGGCGCGTCGAAGGCGATCCCAAGCGTCTTCACAATGTTCGGATGATTCATGTTCTTCATCGAGCCCTCATTCAGCAGCGCGAGTGCCTCTTTTAGCCCATCGCCCGAGTGCACATCGGCGATCTTGACCGCACACTGCATGCCTCCGATCTCGTTCAGCTCGGCGAGCGCGACGGAGCCGAACGCGCCCTTGGCCAAGGTGGTCTGGGTGAACGAGATCGTCTCCCATGGGACAACGACGAGGCCCTCGCGCTGCTGCTTCTGGCGGATCGCCTCTGCTAGTTGCAGCTGAAGGTCAAGCTGCGCCTGAGCGGCTGGCGGCTGCCCGAGAGTTCCCAAAGAGTTCCAGCTCAATGCTCCCTTGCGGGCGGTCCCCTTCTCGGCCTTCTTCGCAGCAGCCGCCGCGGTGTCCTTCTCTACCTTCGACGTCCACAACGAGGCGATGAGTGGCATCGCTGGTGGCGGCGTGGGTGCACTGCTTTCCAAGGGGAATCGCCCGTCCACGGCGTCTCAACGTGAAAGACTTTGTTTCGACCCTAACTTGCCAAAATGGCGAAATGTGTGATGCAAAAAGTCAAGGTAGATCGGACCCTCGGACTTCTGAGGACCCTCGGACGTGCCGTCTCGCGTGGACCCCCGCCACTGCGCTGCGGCGACACCACTTGCGTCGCTCGCCAAATGTCGCCAAATTAAGCGACATCAACGATCGGTGTGACTAATATTAACATTGCGCTGCTTCAAATTTTATGCGAAAACAAACTCCAGTGAAACGTCACGCCTCACATCCCAGCCGCGAGCCCCGCGACCTGAGCTGCGTTCGCCGTGGGCTTGGCTCTCCTCCCGAGATTCGCCCCGAGATTCTCACCGAGATTCGCAGCTCTCCTCCCGACCTGCCGAGCAACGCCTGCCCCAACCCTCTCGAAGCACAAGCACAGCTCGACGTGCGGCGTGTGGGGGAAGAGATCGACCGGGATGGCACGGCTGAGAATAAAGGGCGCCGAGCGCCCACCGCGCCTGCAAAGGATCTTGGTGTTGGCCGCGAGCGAGCCGCCCTTGACCACGTAGTCATGGCGCAGCGTGTGGCCATGCGGGTTGCAGCTCACGAACACGATCCGGTCGATGGCACTCTCTGCCCGGAGCGCCTTGCACACGGACGGGGCGAGGCCCGTGCGCGGCGGGTCGAGCACCACCGTGATGCGTCGCGTCGTGTCGGGCGCCGCCGTGATGGGCAGAGGCTCCTCGTCGATCGCCCGTCGCGTCGTGTCGGGCGCCGCCGTCATGGGCAGAGGCTCCTCGTCGATCGCCGTGGCGTCGCTCACTGAGTTCTTGTGCTCCGAGCGAAAGCAGGCGAGAGCATGCTCAATGCCCTCCTCGGCCTTTGCATGCAACACCGTGTACGCAGGTGCATGCAGGCCGTTGAGCGCCGCGTTGTGGCGAGCGTCGGCTACGGCGGCTGCGCAGCTCTCAATGCCTACTACACGAGTGATCACGCCGTGCGCCGCCGCTGCTCGCGCCACTTCGAGGCCGATCGCCCCGCCGCCACAGCACAGATCCAGCAGCAGATGCGGGTAAGCGGATGGTGGCGGCAAGGGCGGCGAGGGCAGCGGCGGCGAGGGCAGCGAGGGTGGCTTGGCAGGAGGCGGTGGCTCGAGCGAATCCACGATCTGGCGACGATCTGGCGACGATCTGGCGACGAGCTCGAGCGAATCCACGATCTGGCGACGATCTGGCGACGATCTGGCGACGAGCTCGAGCGAATCCACGATCTGGCCACGATCTGGCGACGATCTGGCGACGAGCTCAAGGATCGTGGCGAAGAGCACGTCAGCTGCCGAGGTGCTCGCCTGGAAGAAGGCGAGCGGCGAGATGCGAAGCCGAAGCCCACTCGCAAGCACCTCTGTGATGGTTCCCATCTCTCTGCCTGCTGCTCCGTCGTCCTCTCCGTCATCGGGGCTGGCGCAGTAGAGTGAGCGGATGCCACGACAACTCTCCATGCTGTCGCTGTCGCCACGGAGGCCACCACCTTCTGCGCCGCTGCAATCGCTACGCGCGAGAACACTCACAATAGTGAATCCGTGTGCAGCCGCCGCCTCGACCATTCGTTTCGCCAG
This sequence comes from Chrysochromulina parva, assembly GCA_002887195.1. Taxonomy (NCBI): domain Eukaryota; phylum Haptophyta; order Prymnesiales; family Chrysochromulinaceae; genus Chrysochromulina; species Chrysochromulina parva. Next base: position 2,187 of record PJAB01001327.1, read on the forward strand.
GAGGACCTCGGCAGTGCCCTCGATGACGACAGAGGGCGTGAGAGTGAGCATTGCCATGGCTTCGTGTGTGCGCATGCTTCCTCGGAGCTTGAGAGATGTGTATGGCAGGAGGGTGGTGGCGAGGGCTGGTGGTGGCGGCGGCGGCGGTGGTGGTGCTGGTGCTGGTGGTGCTGGTGCTGGCGCTGGTGCTTCTGCTGGTGCTTCTGCTGCTGCTGCTGCTGCTGCTGCTGCTGCTGCGGATTGGGCGGCGCCCGTCGCACGCTCGCATAGCCATGCTGTGAGCTCCGCTGCCACCGCCACCATCCACTCGGGTACAATCGGCACTCCTCCCGGGCTCGCCACCGACCGCCCGTCAACACTGCCCGCGAGCCCCAGTCGGAATCCGCAGCACGGGAGACACTCGCGGTCAAAGCCGACATGCAAGTCGCACACATCCCGGGCTGGCACAAACGTCGACGTCGTTGGGCAGCTGCTGATCCCGGCGCAAGCCGCGGCAGCGTCCTCGCCTGCAGCAAAGCGTAACGGCTCACAGCGAAGGGCTCCACAGCGAAGGGCTTCGGGTGGGCCGGCCGGTGATGCAAGCTGAGTCCGATGGAGACGATCCATCTCGATCGCGAGATCGTCCATCTCGACCGCATCTCGGCGCGAGCTCGGCGCGAGCTGAGTCCGAAGGAGATGATCCATCTCGGCCGCTTTGAAAGCATGCTGCTCGCGTAGCGGCATTTCCCACAGAGGCGTCACAGCATCGCGGGCATCACGGGGGCCGTCAAGGCCCAAGGATGTCAGCCGCGCACTCAGCCAACGTGTGAGGCTCACAGGCACCTCCTCGCCGTTCACAGGCACCTCCTTGCTGTTCACAGCTTCTCGATCGAGCCCACGCGCGTGTGCCGTGGCGGTGGGCAGGGGCCGCTTCGGTCTTGTCGCCCGTCCGGCTGACCCAAAAGGCGGCGATGCTCGTGATGGCGCAGCGTCCCCGAGCGCACGCGAGGACAAGTCAGCTTCGTCAGCTTCGTCAGCTTCGTCAGCTTCGTCAGCTTCGTCAGCATCCCCGAGCGTACGCAAGGGCAAGGGGCGTTCACGCAGCTGAGGGGCCGTGGGCTGCGGCGCAAGGGGCAGCTGGTTGAGTCGCAAGCCCAGCCAGAAGCGCTGCCGATGGACCTGCGAGAGCACCTCAAAGCGGTCAATCAAGGGCAATCAAGGGCAAACCAGGGCAAACCACCAGGGAGATCAATGGAGATCGCACCTGCGAGAGCACTTCAAAGTGGTACGTTCCAGTCGAGCCGAGGCAGCCGGTGGCCTCCGTCAGACCTCGCTTGGCCGCGCGCTTGGCTTCGTCGGAGCTGAAGCTGTGACCCTTACCGCCGCGCTTCCCCACAGCACGGAAGACAAGCGCGCGATCCGGCAGCGTCGCCGCAGCCTCGCGCCGATCAGCCGTACTGCACGTGTCGGCCGCAGTCAGCGCGCGCCACAGGGTGAGTGCGGCGCCGAATCGGGAGCGCGGCACGGCCCGCGCAGCCTCGAGCACCGCCACGAGGCTCGGCACCTCGATGGATGCATGCGTGCCGCCCGGGAGCAACTTCTCGCCGAGATTCTCGCCGAGATCGCAGCTCACGAGATTCTCGCCGAGATCGCAGCTCACGAGCATCACGTGGATGTAATCAAGGGTGCGCAGCCGCAGCAGGCGCGCGGCCAGCGCTGCCGGCGGGACAGCCGCACGCACGGTGAAGAGCACCTGCCCCTGCAGCGACTTGGGCGCCCGCGTGAGCCAACTCGCATCCAGCGTGGCCGCAATGTCTGCCAGCGCGTCATGAGGGCGGGCCGCAGTGCTCGCGAAGAAGATGGTATCGGCGCCAGCACCGGCGTCCCAGTCGAAAGCCGCAGGCACGGCATCTATGGCGTCCATCCCGGTTTCCTCGTCAGCATCGTCGGCCGCACTCTGATCGACGTCGGGCGGCGAGGGCGGGCACGACGACGGCGCTTCCTCTCTCTGAGTGGCCGCCCGCCTCCAAGGCTGCACGCACTCTGGATGGCCGAGCTCTCGAGCAGCGTCAAGCGGAGTGCGGTCGTAGTAGTCGCGCAGGTCGAGGCGAGCACCGCGCTCAATGAGCTTCAGGCCCGCTGTACGCAGGCCGCGGATCGCGCACTGGTGCAGCGGGCTCTGCTGATTCGCCTTCGATATGTAGTTCACGTCTGCGCCTTCTTCAATGAGCCGCAAGGCCTCAGCCTCGTTGGCAGCATAGCATGCCTGGTGAAGCTTGGAGCCGAGTCGCTCCGCCGCGGTCGCACGCGCCGAGATGGCGCGCAAGTCGTAATTGCCGGGCAGCATTGTGGCTCGCATCGCGCGTCGCCAACCATGCGCTCAACACGACGTCTTGTGAAGCAATTCCTCGAACCAACCCTTTATAAACGAGTTCATTGCATTCGCAATCCTCGTCTTTTTGTTCAAGTGTCGAGGCACTTGTGGATTTGAGAGAGGGACAAGACACAAGTGACAAGTAGTCGCAATCACATCAGAAGCGCAGCACGATCTCTACGACGACGTAATCGACGTCGACGAGACGCTTGCTACCGACCGACGACGATCTGACTTTTTTGTCATACATGTACCACCGTACCTCAAATGTGCGCACGCGCGGCAAGAGGAACGCACACAGTTTCTCCTGCTCACATTGCCTGCTCAACGTGAACGTCTTAGTAACATCTTAGTTCCGTATTTCTACCGCGACAATCGACATTGTTCCACGCGATTAATTATGATCTTCCCTTGCCATGCCTCCTCGCAGGACGCAGCGGGCTAGCGCGCACGCTGGCGCGCACGCCGGGCTAGACAAATGTACAAGAACTACTCTGACACGCAAATCTCCACGAGGCCTTGGCTTGGGGTTGGGCGCCACGTGTGCCGTTGCCGCTCCGCGGCGGTTGCTACTGTTACTTACTTACTGGCTTGGGGTTGGGCGCTCACATCACGTCAGCATGAGATTCAGCATTCACGCTTCAGATGTCTTCAGATCACAGATCTGGAAGCCGGAAGCATGGCGATGATGACTGGAGATGATTGGAGATGATGACTGGAGATCGCTCCTCACTGACGGACACCCATGCTCGCACGCTGTGGAGCTCGGCATCGTCCTGAGAGGAGACGGCATGCATGTGCACACCCTGGAGGCACACGAGCGACCTCCGATCAGCGGAGCACCGAGCACGCGATCTCCCGCGACCTCCGATCAGCGGAGCTCGAGGACTGCGGTCATATTCGGCTTGCACTGCGAGTAGTATTGCGAGTCAAAGATGCACGCGAAGCCATCGGGGCAGCACGTGTCGTGCTCGTGCGCCCTGTCCCAAGGCTCGCCGTCGGGGCCGATACCGCCGCACTGGCCATAGCGTGCATTCGAGCACACTGGAACTGGCACACAGCCACTGTAGTACTTGGGGTTGACGGGGTCGGGCTGGCACGCGAAACCGGGAATGCAGCAAGTGGGGCCTGACCAGCCCTCGCCCCCACACTGCTTGTAGCCGAGGGAGCAGGTCGTGTTCGCGGGGTCGTATACGCACTGCGAAAAGTACTCGTTCTGGTACTGGCAAAGGAAGCTGTCAGGGCAGCACGTCTGGTGATGGTACGTCGAATTCCACGGGCGCGGCGGCTGGTTGTGGTCGTAGCCACCGCACTGGCCGTACATGGGGTTGAGGCAGAGGTCCTTTGGCTGGCATTGCGAGTAGTAAGGGTTGACGTAGGTGCAGTTGTCATACGAGGGGCAGCACGTCTCACCCGGAAAGCCCTGACCGCCGCACTGGTCATACTCCTTGTTATGGCAATCGCTCTTGACGAGGCTGACGAAGGCAAGGAGTGTGGCGGGCACGAAGTGTGTCATGGGGCGGGGGATCACTGTGCGACGCCAAGGAGTACTAGAACCCGGTCAACCTCCATTTTTACTCAGTCCGCAAACTGGGTTTGCTATCATGCCAATTATAAATGGGCAAACGAAACGAAACAAATTCACGGAAGTCGGCGAAGCCGAGGTGCGCCGTCTGGCGCGCGCGCGCGCACAGTCTACATGCCGCGTCGATAACCGTAACGCATTCGGCTCTTCACACTCACGTCATCAGGCGTTCATGCACCGGCACTGACCCCGGGCTGGGTCCTGGGACGTCCCGCTAATGATTCCCCCTTGGATTCCCCGAGATGAGTCACAGCTCGACGGCCAGGGAGATTAATGATGAGAGCCTTCGCGGACGGGATGAAACCCCAGCCATAAATGACTTCGGTTTGGTCGATGTATTGGCGGGGCCCCGAAGTGGGCCGCTGGGCGCCCTTAGCCTTACTTTCCTTAAAAAGACCTTAGTCCTTACGTCACGTTCGGTTTGACCTCGTTTACGTGGATTGGCGTGGAGGTATATGCGGCGTGCGGGTGGCTTGGTTCAGTTACAAATCTCTCTCCGTAGGACACATGTGCGAACGTTGCAACACAGCCCGCGGCAGACCCCTCGCGCCGTGGCACTCTGACATGGTCAGCTCGCTGCACCCGCCCGCGCGTCCAGGACTCTCTGGCCGCCATGTGGCATTCATGCCCCACATGTACACGGTGCACCTTGCAGATGGCTCCGGCAGAGTCATCCGCCGTTCACGTGCCCACTGTTCACAGCATGCTCATCTGGGGCGTTCACATTCACATCTGGGGCGCCCTTGGGGCACGCGTGCCCCCCCGCTCTGCATGGGATGCGGGAGAGGCGCCGTGGTGGGCACTGGCATGGACCCTTCTTCATGGGATGCGCTGTGGGGACTCTAAGCGGCGCCCGCGGTGGGCGCGGCGATCGGCTCGGCGGTGATGTCCTTCTTCTCCTCGACGATGATGTCCTTCACGACCACCTCGGCCGCCGCCGCCACGGCCGCCGCCGCCATGGCAGCCGCCGCCTCGGCCGCCGCCTTATCGGCCGCCGCCTTCTCCGCCGCCGCCGCCACGGCCGCCGCTGCCTTTTCGGCCGCCGCCTTCTCCGCCGCCGCCGCCGCCTCGGCCGCCGCCTTCTCGGCCGCCGCCGCCGCCTCGGCCGCCGCCGCCTCGGCCGCCGCCTTCTCCGCCGCCGCCTTCTCCGCCGCCGCCTTCTCCGCCGCCGCCTTCTCGGCCGCCGCCGCCGCCGCCTTCTCGGCCGCCGCCTTCTCCGCCGCCGCCGCCGCCTCGGCCGCCGCCTTCTCGGCCGCCGCCTTCTCCGCCGCCGCCGCCGCCTCGGCCGCCGCCTTCTCGGCCGCCGCCTTCTCCGCCGCCGCCTTCTCCGCCTCGGCCGCCGCCGCCTTCTCGGCCGCCGCCTTCTCCGCCGCCGCCGCCGCCTCGGCCGTCGCCTTCTCCGCCGCCGCCGCCTTCTCCGCCGCTGCCGTCTCAGCCTCAACGGGCGCCGCCGCAACAGGCACCGGCTCGGGCACCAGCTCAACTGGCGGCGCGGCAGCGGGCGCGGGAGCGACGGGTGGCGCGGGAGCGACGGGTGGCGCGGGAGCGACGGGTGGCGCGGCAGCGGGCGCCGCGTCACTCTTCTTGCCACGGGGTGAGAGCAGGCTCCCAATCTCGCCCATCATCTTGGTGGTCAAACTCTTCTTCTTCTTCTTGGCAGCGGCCGCTGCCTCCTCCTCGGCGGCCGCGGCCGCAGCAGCTTTGGCAGCTGCCTCCTCCGCCGCCTGCTTCTCCGCCATCGCAATCCCCTCCTCGAGAATCTGGGCCGCCACCTCCTCCGCCAGCGCCTTCATCTCGGCCTGCCTGGCCGCCTCCGCCGCCGCCGCCGCCGCCGCCGCCGCCGCCGCCGCCTCCTCCGCGGCGATGCGCGCAGCCTCCGCCTCGGCCGCCGCCTCGGCCGCCGCCTCGGCTGCGGCGATCTCCTCCGCAGACGGGCCGCGGTTGAAGAGCCGGCCGAAAAAGTTCTTGAGGCCAGAGAGCAGTCCGTTCTCCTCCACCACCACCGCCAGCTTCGGCGCCGTCGCGCCGCCTTCCTTGGCCTTCTGCATGCATGCGCAGAATTCGTTAAAGTCGATCTCGCCGGAGCCGTCGGCATCAACCTCCTTGACCATCCCGTCGAGCTCCTCCGCGCTCAGGTTCTGGCCGAGCGCACTCATCATCTCGCCCAGCTCGCTCGTGGAGACGGTGCCACTGCCGTCCTTGTCGAAGACGGAGAAGGCCTCCTTGTACGAAGCGAGCACCTCGTCGGAAATCGCGGGCGCGGGTGGCGCTGCCGCGGGCGCGGGCGCGGATGGCGCTGCCGCGGACGCGGGCGCAACCACCTCGGGCGGAACCACCTCGGGCGGAACCACCTCGGGCGCAATCACCTCGGGCGCAATCACCTCGGGCGCCACCACCTCGGCCGCAGGCGCAATCACCTCCGGCGCCACCGCGGCGGCGGGCGCGGCCGCGGCCGCCACTACCTCGGTCGACGGCTTTGCCACCGGCTTTTCCTCCTCCGTCGCCACGACCTCGGTCGGGGGCGCAACTACGTCGGCGATCGACGGCGCCGCCTTGAGCACTGGGGCCTCCTCAGCGGCAATGGGCTTGAGCTCCTCCGGCTTCGATGGGTCTGCGATGACGACGGGGGTAGAAGAGGCGCAGCCCATGGCTGTTTTGGGGTTCGGTGCTCTGCGAGGGAGGGGCCACACGGGGATGCGTCAACGCACTGCGCCGACCGCGTTGCGGTGAACGGCAAAGGCAGCGGGAGGAGGAGGGCTGAATTGACTGGGCGTGCACACGTCGATGGATGGCAAAAGATTCGGCCCACTATCCGGATAGATCCACTCATCTCGAAACGAAAAGCCGAGCGCCCTCCGTTCAAGGGCATTTTTAGAGTCGCATGTACCTCAAGAGACAAAAAGTGCACTCTCTCGATTTGTTTGTGCGGCGCATTGGCCCGCGTCGACGGGGATGCTTGTCTTTTCATCTTGACTTGAGTCAAGTCTATACTTGACTTGACATGACTTATGACTTGACGACGCGGTCGCTCGTGAGACGAGCCTCGGATGCCCGCGAGCAAATCACGACGATTGGCCCGGGCGGCCTCGGCTGAGCCAGCATCAGCCTCGGAGAAGGAGCCAGCCGCCGCCGCCGTCAGCACGGCATGGGATGACGACGACGACGACGACTCCCAAGGAGCTTTGGCGGCTGCCACAGACGGCACCAAGGAGCGTCGCCACGGGAGCTTCGCGGAGCGCATCTCGTGCACGCTCTTCGTGGGCCAGTTGCCGTACAGCGCCACCGCGGCCGACATCCGCCGCCATTTCAAGGCGAGCGGCGTCGTCGGCGGCGTGCAGGTGCGCCTACGCACGGAGCGGGACGGCACCTCCAAGGGCACGGCATTTGTCGAGTTCGACTCGGAGTCGGATGTGCACACGGCGCTGCGGCTGCACCACTCGGCCATGAACGGGCGGCGGATCAACGTCGAGCGCACCGTGGGCGGCGGCGGCGCCGTCGAGAAGCGCAAGGAGAAGCTCACGCACTTGAGGGAAATCCAGGGCCATCAGATGAAAGAGACGATTAGCAACCTCATCAAGACGGTGCTGCCTCCCAGCGCCGGAGCGGCGGCGACTGCCAAGGCGCAGGGCGGCGGCAAAGGCACAGGCGGCGCTAACGGCTGGGGTGCGGCGGACGATGCCGACGAGGGCGACGGCCATGTGCCGGTCACGCAGGCCGATGTAGACGAGCGTGTGCGAGACTTTCTTAGTACCATCCCAACGCCGCTTGCCGAGGAGGCCCTGCGAGAGGCGAAGGCGCTGCACATGGGCGGCATCCGCAACCGGGCGGCGTACCTGATGGGCGTCCTCAAGCGCAAGGTCGCCGAGAGCGACCGGCTCAAGCAGCAGCACGGCAAGTCTTCGTCGTGGCAGCAGCCGGCGCAGCGCGGCGAGCAGCGAGGCGGTGGCACAAAGCGAGCGCGTGCGACAGACCAAGGTGAGCTGCGCCCGCCACGCGAGCAGGGGGGTGATGCGGACGAGGCTGACGAGGCCGCACCGAAGCCTAAGCAGCCCAAGAAGCCCAAGAAGGCGCCAGCCGAGGAGGGAGCAGCCACGTCGGCCTCAACGTCGGGAGCGAGCGTCGTTGGTCACGAGGCGAAGAAGATGAAGGGCCAGAAGCTGAAGGTGGTGCAGGTGGTGGCCGACACGTCGATGATGGGAGCCAAAGCCAAAGCCAAGGCGAAGAAGGTGAGCGTGCAGTAGAAGACGGCGAGACATCCGGCGTCTCCGACGTAAGTAAGAAAGTCAGTAAAACACGCCTAAAGGCACGCTGTCGTTAGCCCGGCTGAGCGTAATAAAACGTTAACGCGACGACGGAAGGAGAACCGAAGCACATCGCCAATCGGAATCGCACCCAACCGCACAACGTCCTTCGGAACCACATGTTCGGAACCGGGCCGATTTCACGTAGCACCGCACAGGAGCACGTTTGCGCCGGCCCGGCGGCCGGCGGGGCCGCCCGGGAGGGGCCGGCCACCCGTAACCCCCCACGAGCTAGCCGTGTGCCCGTACACTATGCTGCGTGCTTGCCGCGTGACGCATGTTGATGTTCTTGCCGTGAGCGCGGTGACGGCGTTTTTGCCTGACTCAGGTACGTTCGTTTGTAAAACTACGATGATGACTAAATGCATACTCTGAATCTGCGGAGGCGGGTGCGATTCGCGGTGCGCGCGGGCACACGCGCGCAGAGACATACATGTGCCTGGTGCGCCACCTACTTCGACTGCTCTCCTGGCGCCTGGCCGCCTGCCAGGGTGACCGCGGTCTCCGCGCACGATCCACCGCTAGACACCATGCTGGACACACAGCTGTGTGACACGGTACGTAGATACAACGTAGAGGTAGGTAGGCACGACGTAATGAGCCGTACATGCGAGCTGCAACATAACAAAGGTCCGCTGTGTAAGTGCCGTGGGAGGGGGACATTACGGTCCTTCCCGCTCTTCTTCCTGAATGTCGTCAACCTCTTGCAGGACCTCCTTTCGTGAGCGGCGGCCCTTATTCGCACGGAACATGAAGAAGCACAGCGCGGTGAAGCACAACATAAACAGGAGCACCACGACGAACGCTCCTTTGACGAGCACCTCCTCGACCGAGGAGGTTGCAGTCACCACGTTCTGCGCGCCCGGCGCTGGTGGGCAGTCGGCGCTCACGTGGCCATTGTCGAGGCACGTGCACACGCAACTGGGGTCATCGCACTGCCATGAGTCGCCGATGCTCTTCGTCGGGTCCTCTGAACAGGACACACTCATGCCTTTTCGAGATCTTTTACACGCTTGCCTATTTGAGGAATCATTGTTTTTTAGCGCCCAGGCACTGGAGCTCAGATTCACGGGAGCGCCGACAGGATATCGTGGACAGGAGGTTAGGAACTCATTTGCAGAGAAGTCACTTTTGTGAAACGACTCTTTGGAAAAAAAGTCATGCTGAAGCTCATCAGTGCCACCTTGAGCTTTGGTCGGAGCCCGAAAAAGGGCCAGAATACTACACCGGCGCTGGGCGACACACCCAACCGTGCACAGAGTGTGCCGAACAGCGCCTCTAAAGCGGTCGCGCGCCAGCTCAGCTTCACTCGGCAGAAGACGAGCGAGGCAGCAGCACCGAGCCCGGCGGCTGCGAGCGATGCGACCAGCGCTGGCGGCTCGAGCAGCGGAAGTGTGCCTACTCCACCACAGCTCGACTTTGACTTGGTGATGGGGGACGTCGACGGCTCTGCGCAGCTGCTCAGCTTTATGGAGCGCGAGAACACCGAGGAGACCTTGCACTTTCTCGTGGAGGCCATGAGGTGGCGGGCTGCCGCGGCCGAGTTTGAGGCGATCGAGGCGATCGAGGATCTGGAGCTGAAAGAGGAAGCAGAGGCGATCCTGGTTTCCTATATCGACAGCGGTGCGGAGTTTGAACTCGTCCTGCCCATGGACATAGCCAGGCCGCTACACGAGGCAAAGGAGGTGAGGGCGACGATGTTTGATGACGCAATCACCGAAGTGCATGCGCGGGTCCAGCGCGATTCGTTCGTCCGCTTCCAGGCGACGAAGGCAGCACGCGCTCTCGCGAGCACCAGTCCTCATTTGCTCAAGGTCGAGGAGACACCTTCCTCCGCAGTCGGCGGCACTAGCTCGAGCGCCCCGGCCACCGTGTCGGCCGCTACCAATGCCCCGGCTGCCGCGTCGGCCGTTGCCGCGCCGGCATCGGCTGCCGCGCCTGGCGCGGACGATGCGGACGCGGATGATGCTCGCGCCGCGGCTGGGGTAGGCGCTCGACACGACGCTGTACCAGCGGCTCGGGCGACCGAAGCGGAGACGGCCCCCAAAAAGGCTCGGGTTCGGCAGAAGGAGGCGGGAGGGATCACCGACGCGAAGGTGGCCGAGGCGAAGGTGGCCGAGGCGAAGGTGGCCGACGCGAAGGCGGCCGAGGCGAAGGTGGCCGAGGCGGGCGGGCCAGAGGATGTGGCCAAACGCGAGCGCGTCGTCGAGCTCATCAAGGCGGCGGTCTCGGAGATGGTGACTGCCGTGGAGATGCCGTCGATGAAGATGGCCATCAAAGCAGCCTCGGCAGAGGCGAAGAAGGCCCTCGCTCTGGACAGCGCGCTCTCGCCGTTTGACAAGGTGGAGCTTGAGAAGATCGCGAGGGAAGCGTACAAGCTGGGCATGAGAGCCAAAGAGGAGCCGCCGCCGCCACAAGTTGCAATGACCGATCAGGTTGAGCCCATTCAAACTCCCAGGGCGCCCGATACGGCGACTCAGCCGCCGGGCGAACCCAAAGATGCACCTATGCTGGGCGCCGCAGAGGAGTCCGTCACCTACGTGATCGCCGCCGAGGCAGCGCCCGATGTGAGCGAGCTGCTGGGCGAATCGGTCTCCGCGGGTGATCCATTGAGTGACGAGCTGCTGGCTGGGCTACGAATTGTGCTTGAGTTCGATGAGGACATGCTTGACGACGAGCTCAGATTACAGCTGCTGGCCGATGGCTTTGTCGAGCGTGTGCTTACGTACAAGCCGGGCACGAAAGCCAAAGAGGAGCCGCCGCCGCCACAAGTTGCAATGACCGATCAGGTTGAGACCATTCAAACTCCCAGGGCGCCCGACACAGCGGCTCAGCCGCCGGGCGGCGCCGCAGAGGACAAGGACGTGCCCGTCACCACCTACGTGATCGCCGCCGAGGCCGCGCCCATGGTGAGCAAGCTGCTGGGCAAGCTAGTCTCCGCGGGTGATCCATTGAGTGACGAGCTGCTGGCTGCGTTCCGAATTGTGCTTGAGGTCGAGGAGGACATGCTTGACGACGAGCTCAGATCACAGCTGCTGGCCGATGGCTTTGTCGAACGTCGACTGGCATCACAATTGGTCCCTGCTAGCCCAGGCCTCTCCGCGTCCGTCTCAGCGCCCTTGCTGCTGCCGCGGCGCCGACCTCCCGCCGCAACAGCTTCGACCGCCGCGGCAAGGTCGGCAGCACCCGCCGCGAAACCGGCACCCGCACCCACCACGACGGAGGCGGAGGCGGCCAAGGTGACGAAAGAGGCAGGGGTGGCGGAGCAGAAGACCTATTCGTCAACGGCGAAGGCGGAGGCGGAGTGGGCGATGGCGGAGGCGGAGATGGAGGCCGAGGCGGCGGCGAAGGCTACGGAGACGAGCTCCAACTCGACAGAAGAGAGTGAGGCTGAGGAGGCGGATGAGGCGGAGGATGCGGAGGCTGAGGAGGCGGAGGCGGAGGAGGAGGGGGTGGAGGCAGAGGCAGCGGAGACGGTGGCGCAGGCTGCGGCAGCCCTCGCCGCATCGAGGACGAAGGCGGCGGCGAAGGCAACAGCGACGAAGTCGCCGCTAAAGGAGACTGCAGAGATGCCAGCAGTCAAGGGAAAGGCTGCAGTGAGGGTCGCTGAGGTGGACGCGGACGCGGACGCGGACGCGGACGCGGACGCGGAGATAGCGGCGTTGGCCGAGGCGGCGGCGAATGCGGCTTCGGCGCTGCCTACAAGATTGGCGGTGCACCCCGCGCCGGCACCGAAGACGAAGTCGGAGGCTGTGGCAGTGATCGCCGAGCTGCGGCAGGATAATTCACAGCAGCAGGCCATGATTCACACCCTGAGCGAGGGGCTGCGCGTGTACAAAGAAAAGAGTCACCGACTTCAGGAGCTTGTGGCGACGCTCGAGGCGCAGGCCGGCGCCCGAGACGGCGCTGCGCACAAGCGTGTGGCGACGCTCGAGGCGCAGGCCGGGCTGCATCGTCTCGAGCTGGCGAGCATGCGTCAACAGGCCGACGCGGCGCGTCAACAGGCCGACGCGGCGCGTGAACAGGCCGCCGCGGCGCGTGAGGAGGCTGACGCATCGCGCCTTGAGTCGGATCAGCTGCGCACGCAGCTCGCCGCGCGCAGTGCGGAGGCCGATGAACTGACTGTGGAGTTGGTGGCCACGATGAGTCGGAACGCGCAGGACAGGGAGAGGCTAGACGCCCAGTGGGCTGAGCTCTTCTCACGCGCCGTGCCGCTCTTCGGCAACAGACGCCCGCGGAGCCAGGGGATGAGCCAGGGCAGCGCCCAAGGTGCCAAGATGCATGCCGCCTCGCCGATGATCTCGCCAGGCCTCGGCACGCACGCACGCACGCACGCCGACCGCCGTGTGAGTTTTTCTGAAGGCTGAACAAGCTACCCTACTGTGCCGAGGGGGCGTTTCTTTCGCGTCCAAGATGAGTTGAAGATGAGTTGAGTTGAAACTTGCGAGAGTTGTGCGCTAGGGAATCCCCAGAAGGCTGAGCTGTTTAGCTCCTGTTACATGTTCTACTTCCAGGGGGGGCTTCATTAGAATTACTGTCGGGTAGCTTGTTCATTCAGATAAAACTCATTGTCACTCACATTTTTGTTGGTTGTAGCGGGTCAACTCAACCGAACTCAACTCCAAGATGAGAGGCGCGGCCACTTGAGAGAAGCACTTTTTCGAAAGTAAACTTGGTCGCGCCGCTCTCGACTGAGAGCTAGACATGAGACTCACCATCGTTGCGAATCTCGCCGCACGAGGTGTATGCACCCAGTCCGTGCCAGCCGTTGGAATTAAATCGGGATGCGCATCAAACCGTTTCGAGACTCCCTTGAGTCCGAAACGTGAGCAGAAAACCTCCCGGTATGCGTCCGCACGGCCCCCCATATGCCCAATACCCCTTCCCCCTGGTTGGGCCCCTGTGGTAGCTCTGCCAACAGTCTCATCACACGTTGAGTTCACGGCCGCTTAACTGTT
>PJAB01001328.1:0-15376 GCA_002887195.1 Chrysochromulina parva
GAGACGATATGAACTTGCGTTTGTGAGACGATGCATCAAGTTGCGTTTGTGAGACGATGCAGTTCGACGAACTTCCGTTTGAGAGACGATTTTTGTGAGACGATGCAGTTCGAACTTTCGGTTGTGAGACGATGCAGTTCGACGAAGTTGCGTTTGTGAGACGATATGAACTTGCATTTGTGAGACGATGATGAACTTTCGTTTGTGAGACGATACAACTTGCGTTTGTGAGACGATATGAACTTGCATTTGTGAGACGATGATGAACTTTCGTTTGTGAGACGATACAACTTGCGTTTGTGAGACGATTTAGTTGCGTTTGTGAGACGATTTAGTTGCGTTTGTGAGACGATGCAGTTCGACGAACTGACGGCTGTGAGACGATGTTGTGAGACGATGCGGTTCGACTTGTAACAGAAAGAATGAAAACGTCTCACAAACGCAACCGACCAACTATCGTCTCTCAAACGCAACTAAATCGTCTCACAACCGAAACCATGAGTTCCATCGTCTCACAAATAAAAGTCGAAGTCCAAATCGTCTCACAAACGAAGTATTCTCCGAATTTTGGAACGTGCTGGTGTGAAGGTCGCGGCGATGTCGGATGCCGCATGTGCTCTGCTCTTTTTCGGCTTGGCAAAAGAATTTCGTAAAACTGTGCTGCCGTCGATCCGCGAGCACATTCTCGCGCACAACCGTGGCTGTGACGTCTTCGCGCACACGTACAACGTGAGTGAGACGTCAAACCCGCGCAACAGTGAGGCACACCAGAAGCTCAACGTGTCAGAGGTGTTTGATCTCACCAGCAACGTCGTCATGGACACGGAGGATGACTTCAGGCGCGCGCGCAACGTGGCACACTATCGCAAGCTCTTCCCGCACAAGGAACGCACCTGGGTCTACCCGACTTCAATGGACAACATGATCAAGCAGTGGCACAGCATTGAACGTGTTTGGCACCTGATGAAGAGCCACATGGTCGCCACGCGTAAAGTGTACCAGCGCGTGGGGCTCTTTCGTCTGGATGTGTTGTACGTGGACAAGATCGACATCGCGAGCGGCGCACACGCCAACGTGCCACTTCGAAACACACTGGGCTCCTACATGAACGACCGTCTTTTCTATGGTACGTACCAGCACGCAAAGACATGGGCGACGCGGCGGTTTAGTCTGGCCGATACATACGTGAAAGGCACTTCGCAAGGGCGCGCGAATGGGCTGCATTCGGAGGAGTTCATGGCTTTCCTGATGCGCGATGTCCGCCCAGCAACCCAGTCACTCTGCTTCCACCGTGTGCGCGCGGGTGGGCAAATCTTGTGTGATTGCCGATGTTCTGACCGTGGGACCGTGCAGCGCGAACACCTGGAGCGCTTCATGTCATGGTTTCGCTTAGGGTAGTGATGCGTTGGGTCAGACAGATAGTTTTTATAGTTTTATCATATTGGATCGACGAGGATGTCCACCACCGCAAATACCGAAATAGCTAATAGGCCAATGTAAGGCCGGTAAGCGTACGAGGGCTAAGCCTAAGGCGTGCGCGCGTACCAGACGAGAGAGCGAGAGAGGGCAAGGCGAGCAGCAGCATGGCCGTCACCAACGTGCCCTCCACCTGTGAACACCGGGCGGGGTGTCGCCGAAAACGACGCGCCGCTCTTCAGGCAATGGCACAGGTGAGTTTGGACCATTCTCCATTCACATTCACGAGAAGTCGGTTGAACCCAGAGCGGGGACGCCTGTTGGACTCGCCCTCCCTGCCTGGGCGAGCACCCGAAGTGGACCGCAAAAGCATGGCCAGTAAACGCGAGGAGGCGGAGGAGAAAAAGCGGCGCGAAAAGGAGCGCCAGGAATTCAAGGCCGCGCAGGAGCTTGAGAGTCTACGGCGCACGTTCAAGCGCATCAACAAGTGTGGCGATGGCAAGCTGAGCGCTTCGGATCTTGTGCAGGAGTTTGAGTTCCTCGGTCACAAGGTGAGCGAAAAGGAGGCGGCGCTGACGGTTTGGGAGGTCGATGATGACAATGACGGCAAGGTGGACTGGGACGAGTTTCGCACAACATTCTTCCGAGTGCGGGATGACGAGTCCAATTGCGAGCCACGGCGGCTCTTCAACCTTGTCGACTTCTTGATGCTCGACAAGAACCACTCGGGCTCGGTGGATATGGACGAGTGCATCACTCTTCTGTACTCCCGGTTTGGCAAGGACTCTGTCGAGAATCACCTCTCTGCCATGAAAGCCGAAGATCACCCCTCGCTGCGCGCGGACGCAGCGAACGAGAAGAACGTCAACTTTTCGTTCTTCGCCGAGATTCAGCACCGCTGCATGCGGCAGATGCTTGGCAGTGTCATCAAGTCCGGCGGCACGGCAGTACCACAGGTCAAAGGGCTGGGCTTCATCTCGGATCCTCACATGAAGCACTTGATGTGAGCCGCGCAACACGTGGCTTGGACACGCTCTGAGGCTGGACGCAGCAGCACGTCGAGAGCGATGTCGAACACAATTCGGACGCGTTCGGCACACACCCGAGTCAACCGCGCTCAACGAGAGCCGCGCCGTGAATTGAAGACGGGAGTGAGCTGTGAGCTGTTGAGCGAGCCCGGTTTTCGCGAAGGTCCGTAGGCCGGCATAGGGCATTTAGCCGGCATGCAAAAGACGTCAAAAATGGGCGAAACCACGCACACCACGCTGCACGCACACACTCTCGAATACTCTGGATGCGCCCGTCGCGTCGAACCTGAGGGCAGCTCGACGCGTCGCACGCGCACAGCATCCTCCTGTGTGGGATCAGTCTGTGCTCGCGCACACGCCGACCCTTAGTCTTCTCTCCTTCGCTGACTGCGCGGCCTGCCGCGCGATGAGCGTTGGCATGGAGGGTCGCTCTTAGGGCGGCCTCGCGAGCTTGGCTAGGCGCTTGGCGGCGGCCCACAAGAGAGGGGTGCATGAGAGGGATGCGGCCTCATTCAAGAGGTGCGAAGTTGGACACGATCGGGCGGGGCGGCGGCGCGCCGGAGGGGAGCGCGTCGCTTCCCACCTCGATCGCCTGGAGCCGCGGCAGAAGCTCGCGCCACGCCTGCTGCACGCGCACCGAGTACTCGATCTGGAGGGAGATGAAGTTGATGACGATGCGCTTCAAGTCGGCCAGTTTCTCAGCTTGGAAGCGCGCCATCTCCGCATCCACACGCGCGGCGATCGCCTCGTATTCGGCCTTGGCGAGGTTGGTCGACTCCTCCGCCACGGCGAGCTCGCCTGAGAGCACGGCCGCCTTCTCCTCCTTGCCGCCGGCGGCGCGATGCTTCTCGAGCCGCTCCTTTTTGAGAAGCATCGTCAACTGTGCATCATTGTACTTTTTGACCGCCGCGTCTCGGCACGCGATCGCCGCCTTTGCGGAGGAGAGGATGCGCACGTACTCCTTCATCGGCTCGTCGAAGGCGAGCTTCTCGCGCTCGGCGAGCTCGTGATACGTGGCGGAGAGCCGGCCCACGCACAGCCCCATCGACGAGATGCCGTTGGCGAGCGACTCGTTGATCGTTCGCTGGCAGTCGGCGAGCTGGGTGAGCGTGAGCCCGAAGCCCGTCAGCGCCGTGCCGAGCGCCTTGTGACGCTCAATGTAGCCGCGCGCGTGCTTGTGGACCGAGGCCACCTGCGCCTGCACCGCCGCCGCGTAGTTGCCCATCTGCTGGCACGGCACGTCGGCGAGGGGCAGAAAGCTCGCGGGCGGCATCTCGGTCATCGACAGCGAGCTGTTGGCCATCTTGAGCAGCCCCGATTTCACGTCCTGAAGCGAGTATGCTTTCGTGCCAAGCGCCCCACCCTTAGCCTTCTCGCGCCACTGCTCGAGCTCATCGTCCGGCTTCTCGAGGAAGGCTTGCAGGTCGGGGGCGGTGTGGATCATCGGATGCGCCACCAGCCGCTGCAGGAAGCGCTGCAGCTGCGAGCGCCGCTCCTCGAGGAAGGCCGCGCTCTGCTGCTGCGCGGTCACCTTGTACGTCGCGACCTGCGCGGCGTGCTTCTCGGGCAGCGGCGGCACGATGGCGCCCGGAAACGTGGCCACGAGCTGCGTGTGGAGCCAGTCAAAGTCGCGGAAGCGGCGCGTGACGGCGAACTCGGAATTCACGTACTGCGGCAGCGACGTCTTCGTGCGCACCTCGTACGTGAAGAAAGCCGACATGCCCTCGCCCACCTTGGACGGGCTGCCCACCACGACGGCCAGGTCGGGGGAGGCGCCGCCCGCGGCGGGCGGCAGGCTCGCGGTTGCGTCGAAGCGCGCCCCCGACGCTGGGTGGCCTCCGTTGCCGAGCGCCGCTCCGCCCACGCTGCCCGACGAGAGGTCGAGGTCTTGGAACGAGCTCGCAGTCTTGCTCGCAGCGGCGGCGGCGGCGGGGACGATGGCGGCGCGCGGCGCAGGCAGCGGTGGCGCAGGTAGTGCAGCCGACAAGTTGTCAGTCCCAGCGGCCGGCGCCGCGGAGAGCGTATCAGACTCGAAATAGGAGGAGGCGCCGCCGTCGAGCGCGGCGGTGCTGTCCATCATCGTGAATGCGACGCCGCGCGCCCGAATCGAGGTGGTAACTGGTGCGCCGACAGATGGGAACACGCAAAGATAGACGCACGGCGCCTCCGCGAGAAGACACTGACCGCGGACAACTTTCGTTGAAGGGAAGTCGCGATGATCCTTTCCACACCAGATACATGTACCCCAACATCAAGGCCGTCCATGGTAGAGCCGGGAAAGTTGACCGAATAAGGGCGCGAGTTCGGCGAAGGTACCTCTTCCGTCCTCTCGAATGTCTCCGCCGCATAATGAGCCCTCTCATAATGAGCCCTCTCTCGTCGCGTCCAAGTTCGCGGCGACGGCCAAGCAGGCGGTCGCCAAGTACATCAATACCGCACGCCGCAACAAGTTCGACCACCTGTACAGCACGCTCGAGGACTTTGCTCGCACCGATCCGGGGCGCAGGCGCCTCGTCGTGATTGGGTGCACGGGCGCGGGCAAGTCGACATTGCTCAACGTGCTTTCCGGCTGGCGCTTCGTGCAGACGAAGGATAACGACTTCTTGTACCAGTGGCAGGACAAGCCCGCGCCCGAGGGGAGCGATGAGCCGCCGCTCCCGCCCCTGTTTGAGTCCGTGGCGAGCAGTGAGTCGGTGACAAAGTTCACCTCGTTCGCGAACGTGCACATGTGCGGAGACCCCGAGCGCGAGCTCATAGTCGTCGACACGCCCGGCCACGATGACTCGGCCGGCTGCAACCTCGAGGACCAGGAGGGGCGCGACACGCTCGCCAAGCTTGCGGCGGACCTGCACAACAAGCTCAAGGCCCTCGGGCACGTGCATGCGATCTTGGTGCTGCACAACGACGTGGTCTCGAACCGACTCAACCCGGCGACGTACCAGATCCTCAAGATGGTCGACGAGAAGTTCAGCAAGGCGGGCACCTCCGTGTGGCGCCACGTGGTCGTGGGCTACTCCAAGTGCAACGCGCACGAGACCTCTTGGCGCTCGGGGCTCGAGGCGAAGCGTAAGGCGCTGCGCGAGGCGATCAAGGCCAAGGTGCCGAACTGCGACGTCGACCTGCCCATCCTCGTGCTCGGCGGTGGTGAGATCGAGCCCGCGCCGCCCTCGCAGGACGAGTCGAGCGGCGTCGAGCAGCTTTGGCAGTTTGTGGCGAGCGCGCCCGAGCTCGACACGTCCCGCCTGATGCCCTTCGAGGGAGTGGACGTCAAGATCCAGAAGCTGATCGAGGAGCGCGACCAGGCGGCCGCGCAGGCCAAGGCCGCCATCATCTACATCGCCGTCGTCCTCAAGATCGTCTGCGTGCTCGCGCTGCTCTTCTGGCGCCACCTGATGCTGCCCGCGTGGCTCTCGATGCTCTTGCTCAACCTGCCCGGACTGTACGACGAGCTCGCGATCGTGGCGGGGGTCGTGTACTGGATCGGCCCACAGGACGTCCTCTTCTCCGCCAAACACTTTAACCGGCAATGGGTCCAGCCCCTCGTCAGGACGTATCTGGGCATCGACCTCGATCATTTGGACATCTCGCAAGCGTCTTCGAACGCGCTCAAGTTTGCAAAGCGCTGCACGGTGAGCCGCGAAATGAAGCCCAAGAAGGAATGATGCGAACTGGGGCAGCCCTGCGGCCCGCGCGCCGCATGGACCCCGGATGGACCCCGGATGGCGGCGGTGCCCCGGCGGTGAGGCTGAGATGCTGGCGATTCCCGATGCCGCGCCCTCGAGAGCAGAGCGTGCGCTCATATGAAGTATTCATGTAAACCATCATATGTGGATGATATTGACTGGGCATGCTGCGCTCGCGACACCATCTTGTGATTGAATGTGTGGGCCGTGAACTGTGCAATGGAACTGTGTGTACACAGGGACAGGGAGTACAGAAGTTGAGAGTTAGTTGAGAGTACTGTAGAGTGTTACACTTAACACTACAGTACTCAGATGACTGTCACTGTGGTCGGTCCGGCCAGTGGTGTGCCGACACATTGCGCGTGGCGCTCCCAGACCGTAATTTGCTTGTTGGATGTTGCTTGTTGCTTGCTCGGGCAATGCCGCTTCCGTTGGCCGCTTCTTGAAAGTTGAAACTGCAAACTCAAACTGTGAAAGCTGAAACACTTGGAGTTGTGTCATCCATTATGTATGACGAAGCATTAATACGGGGCCCGAATGGGAAAATGAGTTGAGCCCTCGGCGGCTGACGAACCATTTATCAAGAAAGGTGTTTCCAACGAACCTACATATGCATTCATTTGCATTGAATACAGTGCATGAATACAGGTTCACCAGAAAGCACAGGCGAGCCGGCGACCGTGGGGATGCACGACGACCTCGATCTCAAGGCGGGACGCGGGCTCTCCGAGTGGGCTGTCGGGGCGGTTGGCACGGGTGCTATCATAGCCACCAGCATCGCTCACGATGGCGCGGGCGGAGCACTCGTGACGGGCGGGTTCAGTGGCGAGGCATCATTCGGCTCGACGTCGTTCCAAAGCGGTGATGACACGTTCGACGTTTTCGTGATGCACGTGACGGCGTCGGGCGCCATCGACTGGGCCGTCCGGGCGGGCGGCGCGTCCTCCGATATAAGCTATGGCATCGCGCACGATGGCGCGGGCGGTGCTCTCGTGACAGGGTCTTTCAATGGCAAGGCAACATTCGGCTCGACTTCGTTCGAAGCCAGTGGCGATTACGACGTGTTCGGGATGCTCAGCTCCGACTTGTTCGTGATGCACGTGACGGCGTCGGGCGTCATTGACTGGGCCGTCCAGGCAGGCGGCACGGACGATGATGAAGGCTCCGGTATCGCTTGCGATGGCGCGGGCGGTGCTCTCGTAACGGGCTACTTCTCAGGTACGGCATCATTCGGCAATACGTCACTAGCAAGCTCAAGTCTCCTTTCCAGTGGGCATGACCCGTTCGTGATTCACGTGTCGGCGTCGGGTGCCATCGACTGGGCCGTCCAGGCGGGCGGCACGAGGGATGCCCGAGGCACTGCCATCGCGTATGATGGCGCGGGCGGTGCTCTCGTGTCGGGCCTGTTCAGTGGCAAGGCATCGTTCGGCTCAACGTCGTTCGAAAGCCGCGGCCAATACGACGTGTTCGTGATGCACGTGACGGCGTTGGGCGCCATCGACTGGGCCGTCCGTGCAGGCGGCACGTCCTTCGATCAAAGTGATGGCATCGCGCACGATGGCGCGGGAGGTGCTCTCGTGACCGGCTCTTTCAGAGCCGTAGCATCATTCGGCTCGACGTCACTCTCATGCAGCAGCACCGAAAACGCCTTCGTGATGCACGTGAATGTGTCGAGCCAAACCATGTCGCAAGGTGCGACTGGCGCCATCGACTGGGCCATCCAGGCAGGAGGCACGGGCTATTCCCGAGGCGTTGGCATCGCGCACGATGGCGCGGGCGGTGCTCTCGTGACGGGTCAGTTCAGAGGCGAGGCATCGTTCGGCTCGTCGTCACTCACAAGCGAAGACACGAACGCCGTCGTGTTTCATGTCACAGCGTCGGGAGCCTTCGACTGGGCCATCCGTGTGGGCGACATGGAAGAAAGCCGAGGGCTAAGCATCGCGCACGATGGTGCTGGAGGTGCTCTCGTGACGGGCTCCTTCACGGGCAACGCATCGTTCCGCTCGAACATCACAATGCATGCGGCTCAAGACTCCTGCTTTGCCGCTTTGCTCATGCCGCCGCCACACCCTCCATCGCCGCCTCCGCCCTCTCCGCCCTCTCTGCCACCGCCACCGCACCCACCGCTTCGGCCCCCACGACCACCCGGCTTTGAGTGGACTGTCAGCGCGGGCGGAACTCCCGCGTCGACGGCACCCGATGGTGCGAGCGGTGCTTTCGTGGCAGGTGTTTTCAGCGGCGCGCAATGGTTCGGCTCGACGCTACTCGAAAGCGACAATGGCTACGACACGTTCGTGATGCACGTTACGGCGATGGGCGCCATCGACTGGGCCATCCAGGGAGAGGGGGACACCTCGTCTGATAACACAGCCTACAGCATCGCGCACGATGGAGCTCGAGGTGCCCTCGTGACGGGCGCCTTCCGGGGCAAGGTGCCGTTCGGCCCGGCCGTACACACAAGCGACAACGGAGCGTACGTGATGCACGTGACGGCATCGGGCGTCATCGACTGGGTCGTCCAGGCGAGCACGCCCGCGACCATCGCGGGCGGCACGACCGTTATCGCCGGCCGTGGCATCGCGAACGATGGCGCGGGCGGTGCACTCGTGACAGGCTACTTTGAGGCCGGAACGTTCGGCTCGACGTCGCTCGACAGCCGCGGCAATCTAGACGTGTTCGTGATGCACGTGACGGCATCAGGCGCCATCGACTGGGCCGTCCAGGCGGGCGGCACGTCATCCGACGAGGGCACGGGTATTGCGTGCGATGGCGCGGGCGGTGCATTCGTGACAGGCGCCTTCAGTGGCAAGGCATTGTTTGGCTCCGCGTCGCTCGTAAGCCGCGGCTATCAAGACGTGTTCGTGATGCACGTGACGGCATCGGGCGTCATCGACTGGGCCGTCCAGGCGGGGGGGAGGACGGATGAACAAGGCACTGGCATCGCGTACGATGGTGCGGGAGGTGCTTTCGTTACGGGGTCCTTCTCTGGCGAGGCATCATTCGGCAATACGTCTCTCAAAAGCCTGGGTGATCGTGATGTATTCGCGGTGCACGTGTCAGCATCGGGTGCCTTCGACTGGGCCGTCCGGGCGGGCGGCTCGTCTGAGGACACAGGCAACAGCATCGCACACGATGGCGCGGGCGGAGCACTCGTGACGGGCTGGTTCAATTTCGGGGCATCATTCGGGTCGACGTCGTTCGAAAGCCGTGGCGAATACGACGGGTTTCTGATGCACGTGTCGGCATCGGGCGCCATCGACTGGGCCATCCAACTGGGCGGCACTCTTGCTGCCTGGGGCTATGGCATTGCGCAGGGTGACGAAGTCGGAGGCTTCCTCGTGACAGGCGCGTTCATAGGCAACGTATCGTTGGGCTCGAGCACGATTGCAAGCCAACCACTCCAGATCAACTCCTTTGCCGCTTCTCTCATGCCGCCGCCTCCAACACCTCCGCTGCCTCCGCTTCCTCCGTACCATCGTTCGCGAGAGCCGCCAGAGGCGCCGTCCCAGCCTCAGAAATCCGACTTCGCCTTGCCATGGAGCGTCGAAGCATCAGTCGCGCTCAGCCTCGCGGTCTTGATCCTCTTCGTGCTAGCACTCTCGTTCGGGTGAGCCCCCCTCGAATCAGGAAGGCACAGCTCCCTTGGCTGCGCTGTGCTGACTGATCGTGCTTTTCCGTTGGTTTCCATAGGTACGTTGCGCGCAGGAGCTACCGCCGGAAAATCGCGCAGCTTGCGCGGGAGAAAGAGAGGCTCTCGTATGAGCGCACGTTCGCCCTCCACGCTCTCCAAACCCAGAGCTACCCTTCAGCCCCTTGTTCCGTGGCCGAGAGCCAGCTCCCTCCCATTGAGCACCCACCTAACGTCTCCGAAGGCGTCGGCCTGGTGCCGCTCGGGTTTCCCAGGCTGCCCGGGAACTACTGCGCTGGCACCCCCCGGAGCGACGACGATCATGGCGCCGAGGTCGCTTCGGCGCCGGCGTCTGGCTTCGAGATGCAGTCGTGGCACAGGCCACGCAGCCGCTGGCGGCAGCTCGTCTCCCAGTTCACGTCGAATAGCCCAGTCGATAGTCCGCGCTGTAGCCCGCTCCTTGAGACGCTCACTTCATCACCATCACCACGTGGCTTGCGTGCCAGGCCTACCCGCGTGCCTGCTTCCAAAGACGCCGCGTCGCCGTCCCCCCAAACCCTGCCGCCCGCCGCCACGGCAGCGGGAACATTGGCCTTGGCAGGGGCGGCAGCATCCTCAATTGATCAGGTCGTGGGCCGGCCTGAGTGGGTGGCCCGGCCTCGCGGCTGGCATGGCTCGATGGGCACGAGCAGCTGCGGCTCCAATAGCGAGATCGAGGGCTACCTGCCAGCGCCTCCTTTGAGGACGACACCATCGTCGCTCACTCCCGCTCCGGTGCCACAGCCGCTAACGCAACCTCAAGTTCTCATGGAGACGGAGACGTGTGGTCACCTCGAGCCCGCGCTCGAAGTATCTCGCGAGCTGGAGCTTGACGAACTAGTCGAGCCTCCCACTCTGCTTGCAAGTCAGACTCCTTCTTTGCAACGTTCCTTGGCGACTCACGGCTCGCGCTTCTTGACCTCCTCGTCTTCGTCGTCGATCGGACGGGCACAGGGCGTCGAGATGCGGCCGATTGATGAGCGATGCGACACCGCAAGCCGCGTCAGCCCTTGGAGTTGGATCTTTCCCTCCCGAGTCGAAGCGTTGAACATCCAGGGCGACCCTCTGGACAGTGCAGCCCTCGCGGCCGCTGCCGGGGGCTCTGTGTCGCCGTCCACCCGAAGCCGGCCGGCCGTTGTCACAGCAGCGGGGCCGCTAGCGCTCTCAACTATGGGCCAACTGGATCAGCGCATAGCAAAGCCTGGCAACAGCAGGACTGCGCGGAGCGGCTCCAACGGCGGCAGCAGCTATGGCACGGAAAGCGAGCTCGAATCGAACTTCCCTTCATGTCCGCCCTCCAGGTACGCACCTGCGATGACGACGACCAGCCCAGCTCAGTCTGCAGCACAGTCGCAGCCGCAGCCGCTTCCGCCGCTGTTGCTGCCGCAGTCGCTTCCGCAGCTGTTGCCAGTGTTACGGCTATCGCCGCTGTCGCCGCCGACGACGCCGTCGCCGACGCCCACGCCGAAGTCGCTCGCGCGGATGGAAGCCCTCACGCGGACATTGCGAGCGTGCGGCCTCGAGCCTCCTGAGGCTGTGGAAGGAGAGTGCGACCTCGAGCCTCCTGAGGAGCCTCCTGAGAAGCCTCCTGCCTGAGGCTGTGGAAGCTCCCCTACCTCAGGCGCAGGAGCCACCGGCCTCTCCAGCAGGCAAGGCCCTCACAGGACGCGGTATACGCGGTGCTTCGAGCCAGAGAAGCGCGTCAATACGTGCGTGTCAGCAACGTCAAGATGAGCGTATCAACACAAGAGTGTCAGTACGACTTACGAGCGTGTCAACACGAGCATGTGAACAGGCAACAGACAACACGGAGCGTGTCAGTACGACTACGTGCGTGCCAACACAAGCATGTCAGCAGACTGAACAGGCTGAAGAGGACAGATGAACAGACAACACGGAGCGTGTCAGTACGACTACGTGCGTGCCAACACGAGCATGTCAGCAGATTGGAGAGGTGAACAGAAAAACAGACAACAAGGAGCGTGTCAGTACGACTTACGAGCGTGCCAACATTTGAACGAGACAATACGGAGCGGAGCGTGCCAGCACTAACCCGTGAGAGAGAACTTTGTAACTAACCCGTGACTATACCATTCGAATTAATCAATATTGTCGCGACCAGCACTCGCGTTCACACACATCACACTTGCGACTTGGTCAGTAAGCATGCACGCGGCTCGTCGGAAGTTCACCACATTCAGGAGCTTTTTACACTTTCTTACTCAGTGCATACGTAGCAGATCTCTGCAGCAGACCAAATCCCTTCTCCCCGCCCCTCCCGGCATGACGCATGTCACATAATGATGAATGTCGTTCGAATGTCGTGAATAATCCAAAACACAACCTTGGCGGCGCGACGCGAAGCCACTGGGCAGCGGAGACCGCCGCTACGAATGTCGTGACCATCCACGTTCACTCTTGGTCAGCAGTCATGCACGCGGCTTTCGAGCGACTCCTTGAGCATCGCCGCCTTGGCCGCCGCCATTCTCTTCAGCGTCTCGTCGTTCCAGATCAGGCACTGCTGGCCATTTTGGAGGAAGCATTCCTTGCTGTCGGCGCTCACAAACTCGATCGAGCCGTCGCGCGCCTTCTCCTTGGTCATCTCGCAGTGCACGAGGTACTCATCGTTGCACTGGTCTTTGAGCATCTCGCGCAGCTGCTTGTATGCCCGGCCCGTCGCCGCCTTGACTGCATGCTTGACTGCCTTGGCCGTGGACGGCGCCCTCGGAGACGCCGAGGGCAAGCAGCACGGCCACGTGCTGCTTCGAGGGCTTGCATCGTCTCTGCTTGCATCTTCTCCGAGGGCGCTTTCGCCGATCGGAACGCTGTCCGAAAACACTCCCTCAAAGGTCTTGACCGCCTCGACCTCCGCCTTCGACACCACCTCAGACGGCAGTCCAGAAGCTGATGGCAGCGGCAGCCCAACAGCGCGGCCTACTGCGGCGGACATCTTGACGAATTGAAGGACGTACGAGATGCTCTCGCGATTCTCGACCAGCCACTTCTTGGGCACTTCGAGCTTATAGCCGTCGCCGTCTGGACCGCAGCGCACCGCGCGGCCGGTCACCGGGTCGAGGAAGACGAGGCGGTACTTGTCCTTCAGAAACTCCCTCTTGACGAGCTGCATGAGCTTTGAGCTCGATGCCTCCATCGGCAGTAGCACGAAGAGGCGGGGGCATTCGAGCTCGCCCTCGGCGAGCCGGCTGAGGCTGCGCTTAACGCCCTTGAGCTCACTGAAGACCTCGTCCTTGAACTCACTGATGACATCCTGCATGGCCTGTCGGACCATGTCCGACCGATGCTGCAGCAAGGCTCTCAGCAAGCTCGCAAGCTCGCCGCTTGTACCGCCGGGCATCTGCGAGAGCACCGCGAAGGCATTCTGGCGCAGCAGGCCCTGTGACGTCTCCAAGCCTGCCTTCTCCTCCGCCAGTTGTGTCTGCTCCGCCGCCGTCGTCGTCGCGTCGCCCTGTGCCGCGCCAATCTGCACGAGGGTGACGCTGAGCGTCTCCGCCTCGGATTCGGTCGATATCAGCCGCATTGCCAGCGCCAGCTGCGACGCCTCCTGATCGGAGCCGTTGGAGAGTGAGTGCTCCATCTTCTCGAGCATCGCGACAACGCCGCTCCCCGCTCCCTTGCCACCCCCCCCAAAGTTCGGGCGCTGCGCATACTCTGCGTGCCAGCAGCCCTCGATCAGCTTCACCATCGGCCCGTTGGTCTTGTCCTGCCACTCCTCGTCCGGATCGGCCAGCTTCGGTCGCTCGCCATGGGCCACCCTCTGCGGCAACGAAGTCGCAGCCGCCAGCACCTTTGCGTACGGCTGCTCGCGACAGACGACAATCCACGCGAGGATGGCGAAGGCGTAGACGTCAGCTTCGGGCCCGACGTGCGGCGGATCTGCAAAGAGCTCGGGCGCCTGGAAGGGTAGCGTGCCACGCCCCCCCACGGTCGACTGCGACATGGAGGTCATATTGGCAGAGGTGGAGAGTCCAAAATCGGTGATCCACGGCACGTCGAGCGGCCCGATGAGCACATTCTCCGGCTTCAGGTCGAGGTGGATGATCTTGTGCGCGTGCACCGCCTCCATGCCGCGCGCGACGCCCGCGAGAAGCCGCACGATTGCCGAGGGCGTCTGGAACATGTTCTTGTCGAGCGCGTCCTGCAGCGTGCCGCTTGGCGCGTAGCTCATCAGGATCATCGGTGCGGGCTCGAAGCATATGCCGTGCAGCTTGATGACATTCGGATGGCGCACGCGCGAGAGCGCGCGCACCTCACGCCGGAGCGCCTGGTTGTAGAACGAGTCGTGCGCCGACGTGGAGCCAAAAGCATTCTGATTCCCGCGGCTCTCCTCGGGCGGCCGCGGCTTCTTGATGGCGACTTCGATGCCATTCCAAAAGCCGCGCACCACGACCGCCTGCCCGCCCTCGCCGAGCTTTTTGAGGCTCGTGATATCTCGCGCGTCGAGCTCCCACGCCTTGAGGAGCTCCTGCGCCCGCGTCATGCGTGCCTTGGCACTGTCGCTCGCACTCTTGGAGAGCGTGAGCGAGCTCACCATGTCAGAGGACGACGACTCGGACGAGTGAAAGTAGCTCGTACCCTCGTCGCTGCTTGACTTGGGAGGCGCGACTGCTGGCGTCACCACAATCAGCTTTCGGCGACGACGGTACAGGATAACCAGGGTGAGGACAAGGACGATGATGATGACGCCGATGATGACGCCGATAATGATGCCCGTCGTCTCCACTGCTGGAGGTGGCGATGGTGAAGGAGGTGACACGGGTGGAGGTGGCGATGGTGAAGGCGGCACGGGTGGAGGTGGCGATGGTGAAGGCGGCGGCGGTGGCGGGACGTCCGCTACGGTGGGTGGCGCCACGACCGCGAGCACGGCGATCGAGACGCCGGTGACGCTCGCGAGCATGGCGGTCGCGCTGCTCGGGCTGCTCATCGCGCTGGCCATCGTCGACTGCACCGAGGCCGCCATCACTGTGGTCGTCTGGATGCTCACTTCGGCGATGACGCTGCCCGGCGATATGGTCAACTCGACCGCAGATGGGTCCACGCCCGCGCGAGCCGCGACTGCGCTCTGCATCTGGGTCTGCACGCTCGGGGTGAACGAGGAGACGTCGCCGGCGAGCTCGAGGGTAAATCCGACCATACTCATCGCCGGCGGCGAGGGCGGCGGCGAGGGCGGCGGCGAGGGCGGCGGCGAGGGCGGCGGCGGCGAGGGCGGCGGCGGCGAGTGCGGTGGTAAGAGCGGAGGCGGCGAGGGCGGAGGCGGCGGCGGCTGGGATGGCGGAGATGGTGGCGGGCGAGGTGGGGGCGGCGGAGCCTGCGGTGCATCCGCTGGCACTGATGGCGGCGGCGGTGAGGGCGAGGGCGGCGGCGGCGAAGGCGGTGGCGGAAAGGGCGGAGGCGGTGGCGCGCGAGGTGGGGGCGGCGGAGCCTGTGGTGCGCCCGCTGGTTCCGGTTAGGGTTAGGGTTAGGGTTAGGGTTAGGGTTAGGGTTAGGGTTAGGGTTAGGGTTAGGGTTAGGGTTAGGGTTAGGGTTAGGGTTAGGGTCATTTCTTCTCTCATTCTCCTCTTTTG
>PJAB01001329.1:0-15375 GCA_002887195.1 Chrysochromulina parva
GATGCCCGTCGACAGCCCGTGGGTAGGCCCAGGCTACACGGACGAGGGCTACCCGTACTGGTACAACAACCTGACCGGCGAGTCGTCATGGGTCGATCCGCACGCGCCGCCCCAAGCCGCAACAGACGAGGCCATGCGCGCTCAGGATGAGGCGCTGGGTTTCGCGCAGCAGCCTGATGGCGACTTGGGGCTGTACGGCGGCGACGCGGGCGCCATGGCGGCGTCAGAGCCGGTAGCGGCGCCGGTGCCGGCGCCTTCTTCACAGGCCAATGCGATCGCATACAACCCATTCAACGTGGCGCTCCCGATACCCTTTGACACGAGTGCGATGCTCGGTGCCGAGGGTGCGTTGAGCTGCCTCGAGAGCTTCCCAGGCCCGATCACCGCGGCAACGTCGCTTGCTGAGCTCGCGGCTTATTGCGGCCAAATGCGGGCAACCTTTGAGTCCGCGGGCCGCTCAGAGCTCGCTCTGCTCTGGGGGTTGCTGCAGCTGCTCTGCCGCTTCGACGGCGTGCTCGACGGCTCGAGCGCCGACGAGAATGCTAGCGAGCTGCTCCGGCTGCTGCGAGGATCGGCGGCCGCGGAGGGTGCGATTCCTTCGCCGCTCGCCACGTCGCCTGCCTCGCCCGAGGCGTACCAGCTTGCCGCCCATAAGCTAGAGTCTTTACTTCTCGAGGGGCAGCGCGAGGCTGCTTGCGAGCATGCCATGGCGAGTGGCATGTGGGCCGATGCGCTCCTGATCTCCTCGCATATGGATGCGGACACGTGGCGGGCGGTCATGACGCGCTTTGCGAACGAGACACTGGCACCGGGCTCGCCCCTCAAGACGCTGTACGCTCTCTTTGCTGGCTCGGGTGTCGCTGCCTTTGAGGCGCCGGGGAGCTCCCCAGGCGGCGCCGCGGGCGCGGCGACATTCGCGCCATCTCGTGAGGCGTCCGAGGCGGCGGCGGCGCGCACGGCGGAGCACTGGCGTAGTAACCTTGCGATGATGCTTGCGAACCCGACCGCAGGCGACACCGACGTGATCGCGCGCCTCGGAGATCAGATCTGGAGCACGCACGGCGCACCGGCCGCGCACTGCTGCTACCTACTCGCTGAGCTGCCCACGGAGGGTAACTCGCTGCCCGCGACCGCATCCGAAGACGCCCGTGACCACACACGAATGGTGCTCCTCGGGCACGATCATAAGAGCAGCGCATGGCTCGAGCTGCATGCGCTGCAGGCGACGCAGATCTACAACTTCTTCCGGCAGCGCACGGCCGCGTTCACTGGAGCGTTCGACCCGGACAGCGCGTGCTCGCCCTATGAGTTGCTCTACGCCCACCTGCTCGCTGAGGCGGGCGTCGTGCACAAGTCCGCACGATACGTCGAGAAGCTGCAGAGTGCGCCAGCGGCGCCAAATGGCGAGGCGACCATTTGGGATGCGGCCGCGTCGGCGGAACTCGACTCACTCATCGAGCGGCTCCATGCGGCGGGTGTGAACGTCGCTCCACCCCCCGCTCCGCCTGCAGCGTATGCGCCTCAGGCGACGCACTTTTCGCGGCCCGCCTACGCGCCGCCGCCAACCTGCATGCTACCGGCGACTAATGGCAGCAGCCTGACGGCGGGGCACGACTCGTCAGCGCCGCCGGCCATGATGGCGCCGCTGGCGCTGCCCACTCCGCAACCCTACACGCCGAAACCCTACGCCATGCCGGCGGCAGCGGTGCCGAAGGCTGGCGCGCCAACATTTTACCAGCCGCCCTTGACGCCATGCACGCCAGCCGTGCCTCTAGACGCGCCCGCGACGGCGCCCTCGATGTGGCCCGCGCCCACGCCCGCGCCCGCGCCCGCGCCCGCGCCCGCGCCCGCGCCGGCGCCGGCGCCGGCGCCCGAGAAGGATCTCTCAACAGCATCTCTCTCAGGTCTGATGAAGACGCCGTCATCAGGGGGGGGCAGCAGCATGTTCGGCGGCATGTTCTCCAAGTTGACTGAGTCGGTCTCCAAGCTCGTCGCCAAGCCAGATACGCAGCTAGCCGACGCGGAGGAGTTTGTGTACAATGACAAGTACAAGGCATGGATGCCCAAATCGGCTGATCCTGAGCAGTGGGCCAAGGACAACCTTGCCGCCCCACCGCCTCCACCAGGCGGCGGCGGCGGCGGCGGTGGTGCCGGCGCCGGCGCCGGCTTCGCTCCGCAGACGCCGGGCGGCCCCGGGGCCGAGGGCGGCCCGGCGCGCTTCCGTGCCGTCGACAGCAGCGGAGGCGGCGGCCGCGCGCGCGCGACGCCGCGCTCGCGCTATGTGGACACCTTCAACACGGGCGGCGACGCGGGTGCCCAGGGCGACGCTGACAAGATGCCGCCACCCGCCGCGCGCCCAAAACCCGCCGCGCCTGCTTACAAGGTCTTCACGCCGCAGAAGGCCGCCGGCGACGACGGTGACGCGGGCGGGGGCGGCGGCGCGATGCCTCTCTTCATGACCCCGACGGCGCAGGTGTACGCCGATGTGGGCGCCGATGTGGGCGCAGGAGGCGGCGTCGCCGAATGAGGACGGTGAGTACGATCGGTAGCTCCGAGCGGAACTCGATGGGCGGGAGATGGGAGGAGGGGTGGCGGCGCTCAGGACGGCGCGTGGCGGGGCTGCGCCCTTGCTGACGACGCCCGATTGACTATGATGATGGCATGCATTATGTGGCCACCGGGTGGAGGGGGCGATGCGCTTCGGCGACGGGTGCTTGCCTCCGACGGCCGCCCGTCTCTATGTGGCGTAGCCCATCAGGTAGGTTGTGCGGCGCTGGTGATGCTGACCGGTGGTGGCGTCAACGACGCGCGTGCTGGACAGTGGGGCACGTGGTCTTTGTGTGCGATGTTTGTGCGATTTGCCGCCCGCTATCTCTCACTGGCGCCGCGCAACCATGGTGTGTCGTTTCGCTCTCGCTGACGGAGACAGCGGGAGAGCCGGTGCGTGTTCTTCGTTAGGCGAGGGGAAAGGGGATCTCTGCGCGGCGGGTCGTGGCTCGTGCGCCAATATAAAGTAACCGAGCTCTTTACCGGCCGTGCGATGTGTATGAAAGGCTTAATATCGTAACATTTGACTCCTGCTCGGCTTTACCCATTACCGATCGGCAACGCGAGACGACACCGTGCGAGACAGACCGGATGCGCGCTGCTGCGTGCTGGCACTGGGGAACACACATATTTGCCGCGATTGTCTCGCGAGCGCCTTGACGAACCGCCTCTCTGCACAAGCTCCCGGCTCTACTAAAAGGCAGCTCTGTGGACTCTTCGCGGCCGCTGTGCCTCTTTCCTCCTCGCGGACCTCTCGCTCCGCCGTGCTCGCCTTCAGCCGTCACTTGACCTTCTTCTTCTTTCCGCCAGCCGTGTCCGCCGGAGCCTCCTCCTTCGCCGGCGCGGGCGCCTTCTTCTTGCCCTTGCCGGGCACGAGCGGTGGCAGCGCCTGGCTGAGAGCGCGGCAGCCCTGCGCGGCACTCGCGGCTAGGGCCGCCTGCTGCCCCTCGAGCTCCTCGCGCACCATGTCGGAGGTCGGAGGACTCTCTAGGAGTGCAAGCACCACCCAGCCAGCGCCCGCGAGCGCCCAGTCCGCGAGCTTCCCCGCGAGCACGGGCACAAGGGCCTGCGCGAAGGCGCTGTGGGCCTGCACCAGCCGTTTGTATAGCCGCGCGCCATATGGGTGCGCCACGAGCGGCGTCGATGCAGCGGCCGCCAAGGCGGCGGCTATTTCCGCATCCGCGTCCGCATCGGCCGCGGGCGGGGGCTCCGTCGCCACGCCAGCCAGTGCTGTAAACGCCGTCGCGAGCGCCTCGGCCATAGCTGCCGTGTCGAGTGTCAGGCCCTCCTCACTGGCGCTCGCGAGCCGCAGAGTCTCATACACGACCGCGGCGCCGTGCGGCGACGCGATGAGCTGTGCGGGCTGGCTCGCGCAAAGGCGGAGCAGCGGCGGGAGCAGTGTGGGTAGGAGCTCCGAACGGCGCACCTCGGGCGCCTTCTTTGACATCGCGGACTCGGGGGGACCCATCAGGCTGAGCTGCAAGGGCGAAAAGTGGCGTTTCTCGCGTGGGGCTAGGAGCTGCAGCAGCGGCAACGTGCCGTGCGGGTGGCGGCTGAGAGTGTCGAGGCTGCTAGTGAGCTCAGTGAGGACACCCTTGGCAAGCAGCACCGTATCATCCACCGCCTCGAGCGCCACGCACAGCACGAGCGCGCCGTGTGGGTCGCACGCCGCGCGGCCCACGTACCCTTTGAGAGCTTTGAGAAGTGCCTTGCGGTCCTTAGCGTCGCCGTGGCGCAGGCAGCCGCACGCGATGCGCGCGCCGTCGCGCGTGTGCATGATGTGCACGGCCTGCTCCTTGAAGGTGTTCACCAGCTCCTGCCGCTGCGCGTCGTCGCCGTGGGCGAGCATCTCCGCCGCGCCACGCTGTACGAGGCTCGTCACCGCGAGGCCCTTGCGAGCGGCCTTGGACAAAAAGATCTCGAGACGTCGCAGCACGCGGCCCTTGCAGAGAGGGTCGAGCTCGAAGAGCTGCTCGAGGCTACCAAACTGCGACGAAGCGCTCGCGCCCAGCATCGCCACCTCCTTGGCCCAGAGCGCGCGGAAGAGCCCATTCTTCTGCTCGCCGCTCGCGACGTCGCTGTACAGCAGTTGCAGCACGGCCGAGCCCTCCGCATGCACCATCAGGTCGGCGGCGTGCGGTGTGAGCTCGGCGAGGAGCTGCTGCCTGTGCGCGCTCGTGCCGTGCCGCAGCACCGTGAGGAGCAAAAAGTGGCCGTAGTGCGAGCGCGCCAGCTCCTTGGCCTCCCCCTTGACCTCCGCGAGCAGCGTGTCGCGCTGCTCGGCGGTGCCCTGCCGATAGCACGACTGCAGCACGCGCGCGGCGTCGTGCTTTTGCAGCACCGCGAGCACGTTGCCGTGGAAGAGCGCGAGCACCTCGCTCACCAGCGCTTCGCGATCCGATGCCGCCGTCTTCTCGCTACGCAGCCGCTCCCACAGCTTATTGCCCTGCTCGACCGCATCGGCATGTGCACGCACCGCCTTCTGGCCGCCGCCCGGTGCGGGCTTCGACGGCGACCTGTCGGACGCACTCCCGTTGTCGGACCGTTTGGCCCGCTTGGCCTCACGCAGCAAAGCCAGCGCTGGGTCCTCCTTTGAGACGGGTGCGAGCTTCCGTTTAGCAGGCTTTGCTGCATCCGTGTGTGCAGCAGCATCCTCATCCGAGGCACGTTTTGTTGTGGCGCTCGTTTGCTTGCCAAAGAGTGTATTGTTCGGCTGGGACGGAAGGTTTTCTGGGTTTTCATCGTCCGCCGCGGCCTTCTTCTTATCCTTCTTGGCCATGCTCGCCGATCGTTGGGGATGAGGGAGTCGACGTCGCCGCCGGGCGTCGAATGCGAGCGCTTCGCAAACTTCTCGCGCCGCCGCCGTTTCTCGCGGCCGGCCCTCGCCATAGAACGGTGACTCTCGCAATACATGAATATTCAGTTTACGTACGAACACTTTCTCACATGTATGGGTGGTTCGGGGCTGTTACGCGGGGTACAGCTGGACCGGACGCGGTACGGCGACGGGACCCGCACCCGGGCATGCTCCGCGCGCGTGCTGCATTCTCGTGAACGCCCCGCAGCCGGGCCCACACGGCATCGCTCCACGGCACCTCTATCAGCTCTCTCGCGCTCTCTCGAATGTCGAGTCTGCGACAAGAGTGGAAGCGCGCTCTCCCTCTCTCCTCAGACCATGTGCGTGCTCCATGGACGCAACCGCTCACGACAGTTCCTCGCCTGCGTCGACGAGTTTGCAGATGGCTTTCGCCGTGGCCTCCATGCACAGCGCCTCCTCCTGGTTGTTCTTGCCGCACATCTTCTCAAGGAAGGCGTCGTCTTCAAACTGCGCGATCCCAAAGGGGGCAAGGCCCGTGCGCGCCACGCGGCCGATAAACTGACGCAGCGTGTTGGCCGAGTGCTTGAGCAAAAAGTCCTTATCGACGAGCACGGAGGTGCATGGCACGTTGGCGCCGTAGGTGAAGTCCTTAGTCACGCCGCAGACGGCGAGCTGGCCGTGCTCCATCTTGTTGGCCACGTAGTTGGTGTACGAGATGTCGCCGGCCGGGTTGAGGACGGGGTCGTGCGGCATGTGCGCCGCCACGCCCGCGAGCAACAGTGCCGCCCAAGTCTCATCGACGGGTAGAGCGCCAACCTCCTTGAGCTCGGCGTTCGACGGCGGGATTCGGATGAAGCCCCCGTCCATCTCCTCGGCCACCTGCGCGCCGGCGTACTTGCGAAGGTGCGCGCGCGAGTTGACGACGCAGTGCTCGGGGATCTTGACCCCGGGGCCGGCGCCCTCCGAGAGCCCCATCTCGCGCAGCTTGGCAGAGACGATCTCCTCGATGCGGTCCTCGCCGCCCTTGACCTTCTCCGCCTCCTTGCGGATGCCGTCGATCCGTTTCCGATAGGCCTCTTCCGCAGCCTCGATCTCCTTGTTGAGCTTCTTGAGCGAGGGCATCTCTTTGACGAGGGCCTCTGACGTAGCACCGATTTGCTCCTTCGGATCGGAGGACACCGTCAACGTCATGCCCGGGAACTTGTGCGCGTTCTGGAGCAGCAGCTTGGGCGCGTCGAAGGGCGGGAAGAGAGCTTGGCTGGCATCCTTGGATGGGGTGCACGCGAGCTGGATGAGCTTGTCGTCCTTGGTCGCAGCAAGCTTCTCCAAGATGAGCACCGCGTACTGGCGCAACGAGCCGTGCGAGAGCTTGGACAGGTCTTCAAAGTGCTCGTCGATCTGCGGCACCTCCATCTTCGCCTTGGCGGCGAGCGGCTTCACGTCGTCTGCAGAGAGGCGATCCTCCATCGTCGAGATCGCCTGCGCCGTGTACGCCTTGAGCAGCAGGGGCTCAGTCTTGAGACGCGTGATGAACTCGCTGAGAGCGGCCGAGGCGCCCTTCTCGCCCTCTCCTTCGACAGCACAAATGGCGTGCGGCAGCGCCACCTGGCCGTTGGGTCTCACAAGGAGGACGCCCACGTTGAGCTGCATCGAGACGAGCTCGTCCACTGCCTCGTCTCCTACGCTGAAGCGCTCCTTGAACTTGTTGATGAGCGTTGGGATGGTGTTCCCCGGCGGCAGGGTCGCCGACGACCAGATGGTCTTGTAGGGCGCCGCGAGCATCGCCTGTGTCATCAGGCCCGTGAGCGACGAGGGCGGCAGCGCCTCGCCGTGGCCTTGGTCGGCGCCCATGGTCGGCTCGTCGATCATCAGGACAGTCTTGTCCGGCTCGAGCTGCTTGGTGAGCCACGCGCACGAGGCGACGTCGCTCACGAAGCAGCGCGGCGGCCTGATCACCTGCGCGTTCCTCTTGCGCACCTTGGTGTTCGAGAGGCCGCCCTGCGTCTCCTGAAGCTTCTCGACGCCCACTCGCAGTTTCTCCTCCATTTGGGCAATCGAGGTCGAGGTCGACGCGCCGCGAAGACCGCACAGCCACGAACACGTCACTTGCTTGTTGTGCACCCACGCAAACGGGATGCCCATGTTGTACAGCGTCTGCGCGACCTCGAGGTTCACACGGCGTGCGAGGCAGCAGAAGACCACACGCTGCTCCGGGAAGAGCTCCGGCAGCGCCGGGGCGAGCGACGTCTTGCCCGTGTCGGGCGGCGAGCGCAGCAGCACCAGCCGAGGGCCTGGCTTGACAATCGATTTGAACAGGTCGAGCTGCGTCGAGTACGGCTGCAGGAACTTGGCCGCGTGGCGCGACTTGAACTGCGACGTCGAGAGCAGGTGCGGGTGCTTGCGCAGGCACTTGGACACGGTGAACTTGGTCTTCACCTTGAGCTCACCCAGTACGAAGCGTGCGTCGCTGAGCAGCTGTAAGGGCGGCAGCTCGTCGACGCCGTAGCGCTGCTTGTACTGGGTTTCAAAAATGACAATCGCGTCCGCCAGGTTGCGCACGTTGCGATAGCGCTTCTCCTCGGACTCCTCCTTGGTCGTCCCCTTCTCCTTCTTCCCCAGCAGCGCTGCGGCCGTGCCCATCTCCTTGGCGAGCTGCAGCTCCCATGGGGCGTCCAGCACGAGATTCTTGCCCGCTTCAAGCGCCTCAAGCCAGCCCATCGCATGCGCGCCCACGCCCATCGTACTCGCGCCCTTCTTGGCACTCTCACCCTTCATGATGCGCAACACATTGTCGAGCTTGATCTGCGTCTTTGCGGGAATCGCAGCTTTGCCACCGCCCCCCTTCTTGCCGCCGCCAGCGCCCGGTTTGCCGCCGCCGGCGCCCGGCTTGCCGCCCTTTTTCTTCTTCTTGGGATCCTCCTCCTCTTCTTCCTCCTCGAGCTCGATAGGCAGCAGCTCGATAAGCTTCGGCCGGATGTGCTCCGTGTAGCACCACGTCGCAAAGTTATCCATCTCGGTGAGCATGTCGCCGAGGAACTTGCCGTTCGACTCATCGCGCTCGAGATCTCCCTTGGTGCGCACCTGGGCGCACGAGCGCTTCAGCATCAACGCGACCGTTTTCTTGTTGTGCGAGAGCGACTGCTCAATATTCTTCCACTCCATCTTCGAAACGGCATCGAGAAGCATCTCATCGGTGCCGCCGAACCCCTCCTGATCATCGTCCGGCGCCTCTGCGGCGGGCGCACTGGCGTCCGCGGGTGGGGGAGGTGGCGGGATTGGAGCGGCGATGTCGACAGGCTTCATGCTCAAAGGGTCCCGAGCAGCCGAGCTGTTGGTTGTGCGAGGACACAAGCACTGAGGGCCCTCACGTGCGCGCGAAGTTATTTGAGGTCACGAGGTCGCCGAGGTGTGAGCTCGTCTTCGGCTGTTCCTTTTTTCCTCCAATCCGTAAGTAATTTTCCCTAGAAGCGCATACAGACCGGTCTGCAGCTTCACCTCGATAGCGTTCCGTTCGCACACCCTCTCGCCTCCGGCACACCCCGCGGCAGCAAGTAGGCTGTGTCCGTCGCTTTCCCTACTACTTTCTCGCCTTCTTCGCCTCGAGCGCCAGCCGCTTTCGCTGCAGCTGCTCCAGGTGCCTCTGGCGCTTGAGTTCCCGCCGCTGCTGCAGCAC
The DNA here is from genome assembly GCA_002887195.1 of Chrysochromulina parva. NCBI lineage: Eukaryota > Haptophyta > Prymnesiales > Chrysochromulinaceae > Chrysochromulina > Chrysochromulina parva. Next base: position 9,039 of record PJAB01001329.1, read on the forward strand.
GCCCCCGCTCGCTGGCGCCGATTCGCCCGTTGGTAGTTGCACCGTGGGTTGCACTACCGCCACGGCCACGGCCTCTACCTCACCTTCGTCTGCAGCCTCGCCACCGTCCTCGCTGCCGCCGTCCTGAGCTCCGTCGATCTCGCCAAGCTCCTCTTCAAAGCGCGCAATGTCCTGCTCCAGCTGCGCCTCCGTCCGCAGTTTGGCCTTCTGTTGCGCATCTAGCTCCTCACCCTTTCGGCGCCGTTGCTTGATATCATGTACTTGGCGCAACTTCTTGCGCAGCGCCCGCAACTTCTTCTGAATGGTGCTGCGCTCATCATCGTCATCGCTATCGCCGTCCAACGCGGCCTGTACCGCGGCCTGCACAGGATTTACCGCACTGCCCATGCGCACCGCCTGGCCATTGCGGATGACGACCATCGGTTCCTCCTCGTCGCTACCGTCGTGGTCATCTGCCAGCGGCCGCACACCCAATCCCTTACGTCGCGACTTCATGATACCTCCTCCTCCCTTTTGCTTCTTATACTTGGTATCGCGCGTTTCTTTGGCAATCTGCGTGCGGGATGACGAACGAGGCGGTGAGAGCTGGATACGCACGCGCCTGCCGTTATCCGTCCCGAAAGGAGAGAGACGCTGATCTGAAGCGCACCGCCACTTTGTCTTTGCGCTTTTCGCGCTTCGCAGCTCGTGAACGGCCCATGGATGCACAGAGGAGAGGAAGGTCGTCGTATCGCACTCAAGATCGACGTCGCCGCGTTGTGGCGGGCGCTGCCCCCTACGCAACGAAAAAAGCCCGCGGCGAGGGGGGGGCGGGAGTGGGACCTCGCTCGCCGCCAGCGAAGGAATTGGAGGACAAGTTCATAATGACTTTCGTCATCAGGCGCGTCACTGCGTGGACACCATGGTGGGTCCTTGCCAGGACACTCTGCGCCACGCCTGCCTGATGCGCGCGCCATATTTGCTGACCTTGTGTTTGCTGCTGTTCCGCTACTGCAGCCTCCTGCTGCTAAGCCTGCTGCTAAGGCTGCTCCGGCTGCTAAGGCAAAGACGGCGGCCAAGTCCCTCGCGGGCGAGTCCATCAAGAAGAGCGTCAAGAAGAGGTACACGACCGCCTTCCACCGGCCGAAGACACTGCGCCTGCTGCGCAACCCGAAGTACTCGCGCAAGTCCGTGCCGAAGGTCAACCCGCTCGATCAGTTCTCGATCCTCAAGTACCCGCTCACGACTGAGTCGGCGATGAAGAAGATCGAGGACAACAACACGCTGGTCTTCATTGTGGACGTGCGCGCGAACAAGCGCCAGATCACCGATGCGGTGCGCAAAATGTACGAGATCAAGACCGCGAAGGTCAACACGCTGATCCGGTGCGCGCGCGTGCTGCAACCACTCGAACCAACACACACACACACACGTTATGCGCAGCTGTGCCGCCGGCTCGGGGTCTGCCGTCGAGGCCGTGGTGGCGGAAGCGACGGTCGGGAGCAACGCAGCACAGCTAGCAACAGCAGCCTTGAGGGAATCAGTCCGCTATCAGAGCAGCAGTCGAGGAGAGCTGCAGCTGCGCAGACGGAACGGCCAGTCATGTAGCCATCCGCTGTGGCGGCGGGCGGCTACCGCGCGCATTCGGGAGCTCTACTCCTTCAGCAGCGGATGCGTCGCAGCACGGCGCTACAGGCTGCCCTCTCACGCCGCGCAGCCGCCAGCTAAGCGTCCATGCGCCCCCATCTGGCCGGCAACGGACGGAAAGGCGCCTGTGAAGATGGCCGAGCGTGGCTGGCTGCCCTTTAGTCCCACATTCATGGCGCTCTCGATGACCTCGATGACCTCCTCTGACTGTACCTCGCGCACATGTGCCCCCTGCCCGCAGCCCCGATGGCCTGAAGAAGGCGTACGTGCGCTTGACGACGGACTACGACGCCCTCGACGTTGCCAACAAGATCGGCATCATCTAGAGAAAATTGGATTGAGAGAGCGAGAGCTGGGTGTACCACCCACTTGTGTGCGTTTTATTGGTCTTATTGTGCTTTATACAGGCGTCATTATTAGCAGGAGCTGACGCAGAAGCACCACGTTGGCCCAGCCAGGCTGGACTTTTTACGCGGCGGCTCGCACGTCATAGGACATAGTTACGCGGGGGAGCGAGGCTTCCTTGGAGCGGACGTTAATTCGCAATACCGCGGTAGCGACGTGCGAGCCCAACATCGTTCCCCAAAAGTGAGAGACCCATGCCTCTCTCCTCCCGCCGAGACTATGCTTTCGGCACGGCGCTGACCTCAAGAGTAGCGCCCTCGGAGGAGCCTAGACGCACGCGGTACACGTGACCGTTCACGCTCGCGGGGAATGGCGTTGGTTCGAAGCCGCACGGCGCCGAGCAGCGTAGGCGCACGCGCCGCGCTCCTCCATCAGCGCCGCTGGCGGCGCTGGCGGCGCCGTCACCGTCCGCGAGCAGGGTGAGGTACGTATGCGTGGAGGAGGCGAGGGCCGGCTTGAGACGCACCACAGCCGTTGAGGGCGAGGGCTGCAGTGTGAGGACGACGCCATCGAAGGTAGCACCGTCGAGCTGCATCAGGAGGCCCAGAGGTGCGAGGTAGAGCTTCCGACGGAACCCATCACGCGGCGTGATGCGCAGCTCGGTGGCAGTGGTACACGCGCTTCCGTTGGCGAGCGTGAGTGCCTCGTTGGGTCGTGCCGACGCGAGATCACAGCCCACGCACAGCCAGCCCACGGCAGATGTGCACGAGAGGTATGAGCCCGCATGCTTCCAATGGCCGTAGAAGCCCACGCCAAAGTCAGCCGAGTACGCGTCGCGGCTGAGCAGGTCGGGGTCGCCGTGCCAGCCCATCGAAGCGGAACCGTCCGGACGAATGTTGGTGAGGGTGCCGCCGTTGGCGCACGCGGCGAGCCGCCACAGCCACGCATCGTCCGGATGGCGAAGCGCGTGGTCAAAGATCGGGATGCTGTTCAGCGCGGCAGCGTAATGATGCATCACGCGCTCGTTGCCTCGCATCGTTGCGCCGTTGATGGTGAAGTCCCACCAGCGCCGAGCGGAGCCGCAGTAGGCCCAATGCGGCGACGCACTCACGTAGGCGGTGACCGCGTCGAGCGTCTGGCGCGCCTCGGTGAGCTTGCCGAAGCGGAGCATCCATGTGGCGATCTCCTCGTGCCCGGTCGAGTCCCAGGCAAACTCGGAGCCGTACGGGAAGGGCATCTTCAGCCACACCGCCATGCGCTTCTCGACGGTCTGCTGCAGCTCGCGCGCCTCTTCGTGCCACCCCTCGCGCTGCAAATCGGTCAGGACGAGCTCGAAGATGGAGCCCACCATGAGCCCCCACTGCGTCGTGCCGATGCCGCCACCCACCTTTTTCGTCCAGGGGTCGCCTCCGCAAGTCCACAACGCCATCGAGGTGCTATGCGCCTGCCTCAGGTACCAGCGCCAGTCGCGCCGCGTGAGCTGCGGCGTGTGCCAGCGAGCGACGCGGTAGAGGCTCCAATAGACGGCGGTCACGTGCGGGTAGTTGTACGCGCGCCAGCTCTCGAGGGAGTGCTCCTCTGACCAGCAGTCCATCCATGAACACCGCTTGGGCCAGCAGCTGCGGCACACGTTCGCGAGCTCAGGCGCAGCGGCGGTCGCGGCTTTGCCGGCTTCCGAGCTGGCGTCGTTCATCGCGTCAGTCCAGTAGAGCAGGGACAGGCGCACTGAGTAGTCGGACGACGACTGCAGGAAGCGGCCTCGATCCGGATGACTGCCTTGGAAGAGGGTGTGGTTGACGAACTCCTCCAGCCGACCGATCTGAACCAAGTCTGGTGCACCGACCTGCTTGACGGCGATCGCGAGCTGGGCGCCTGCGCCCGCCTCGTCCGACAGACCCGACATGTAGACCCGCCGCTCCTGCGTCACAGGCGCATTGGCCGCGGCGTCCCAGCCAAAGAAGGCGCCGTCGCGGTGCCAAGGGTCTGGCGTGCCCACTGGCAGCCAGGCTTTGGTCGCTCCGTGCTCACCGTGCAGCCGCACCAACTCGCGAGCGGGCGCACTGACGAACACGTGCACGCTCATGCGAAGCGGCCCGCCCGGCCGGTATGTCCCATCCGGTGCGAATTCGATCGTGAGGCGCACACGCCCGGCAGCACCCTTGCGCGAGGCCTGGGGGAGTAGCGGGCAGCGAAGGCGCACGGCAGCGCCCTCGATGAGGCCGGCGGTGGCGCAGGGACCGACGGTGAGAGCGCCCGAAGGCTCGACACGGATGGTTGGGGCCGTCAGCTGCTGCTGCGTCTGCGTGGGCACGAGTGCCCGTGGCAGCGTGAGCACGAGCGCCGCCGAGATCATATCTCCCCCGATCACGGGCGAGGGCAGCGGCTGAGCCACGGGCATGCCCGCGCGCAGCAGTGTTGCCTCTACCAGCTCGAGGGAGGGTGCGAGCACGAAACGCAGCCCGTATTCGGCCGAGGCGCCCGGGGGCAGAACGCGCGACGTTGGGGCGTTCCACGGCTGCGCGTGACGCCACTCGCCTTTAGCATACGCGTCCGAGTGCAGCAACAGCTCGTAGCTCATCTCGTACATGAAGTCGAGACGCATCGCATCTTCGCCATTCCGCAGCGGCCGCCACGCCTCAAACTCGGTGCCTGCTGCGGGGAGGAGGAGGAGGACGGGGCCGCCGCCCGTCGCGCGCGTCACTTGCACGTAACCGCCACCCATGCCCAGAAACGGCTCGACGAACGAGCACTGGTGCGCCACTTGCACGAGTGTGCGCCCAACGAAGTCTTGATCAAACGGCATCGAGATGCCGAGGGCGCCGAGGGTGACCTCAGTGGTGGTGCTCGGGTTGTGCACCTTGAACCAGAGCTCGAGCCCTCCGCTGCGGCCGGTGCCGTCGTCCTCGACCGCGCCGCGACGCGAGGTGAGCGTTCGGGTCACCTGCAGCGGACAGTCGCCCGCTCTCCTCCTCCCTGGCGTCCTCTGCAACCCGACATCGACCGAGTGTGACCAGTCCATGGGCGTCGCACCGGGAGTGAGCTTGCCAGCCTTGGCCTTGGCCGCCGCCGCCACCTGGCCGTCCACCACCGTCGAGCACAAGCTCTCAGCTTGACCACGTGGCGTCGCCCGGAGCGTCAGGTCGCCCAAATGATGGAACCCATCAGGCGTGCGGTCGAGGACTTGGCCGTTGCCGAGGTGCACCTCGGCGTCGGTGAGCGGCAGCGGGAAGCTGAAGTGTGGCTGGGTCTCCGAGTGAGGCGTGAGCAGCTCGATCGTGCCCGTCTCATTGCGCAGCCCCACCATCATCTCAGGGCTAGTCAACACCGTCAGTGGCTCCTGCTGTCGCGCCGCACGTTGCAAGCGGCGCCCCACCTTGTAGTGTTCAGCTGGCTGCGAGAGCAGGGCGCCAGAGGTCCACGGCGTCTTGACACCACCGCCCCGAGAGATGGGCTCCGACGGATCCGCCGCATGCTTCAGCCAGCACTGACCCACCTTGTCGCCGCAGAGCGCTGCGTCAGCGCAGAAGACCCACACGTTGCACGCCTCCCTCTCGCTCTTGGCCGACTGGGCTTGCTTGGAGCACGCCTCGCAGCACTCGGCGACGCTCGCGACCTTGTGGTTGGAGCCCCAGCGCACGACGCCACCCTCGAGCTCCGTGTGAGCCCGCGCATGGCACTGCTCTGGTGCATCGACTGCAAATTCCAATGGCAGCGACGGCGTCAAGGGCATCGGAGCGGGAATGATCACGAGAAGCTCGTGTTGGCGCTCGGTCGGTTGGATTGGAACTGTTGCGCCTTCGATGTCCACGTGGAGTGAGGCGCTCGTGGACGCGGCAACGGCCTGCGTGGACGCTGACACAACACTATTGTGAGCGTACGATGACGGATGGTAGATGCGACTCTGGTGACCGACCGCTGAGGCGTCCGAGATCACGGCGAAGCGCAGCCACGCTAGCAGCAACGCTGCAATGCCCGCCACGAAGATGCACGTGCGCGCATTGCTCGCGGACGAGGCCGGGCCGCGGCGCTTCGTTGAAGGCGGCATGGAATTCTCCTCTCAGACGTGTGCCTTCGCATGTGTGAATGTGAATGTGCGTCTGTGTGCTTTCTGACGCGATTTGCAGCAGTACCGGTCCGATGCGCCATCTTGGGCTTAAACATCCAGTGAGGTGGCCGCCTATAAGTAAGTAAGTACAATTGTAATAAGTAAAACATGCCAACAGGCACAGCGCACACAGAGGCGAGGCAAGGGTAGTCGACGGGGGTGTAACGGCGACGGGGGTGCTCTCGCGTCAGCGGGGCAACTTGATTACCATCGTTAATACGCGTTAATAGCGAGATGATGCACCGTGATGCAGGGTGCCAA
>PJAB01001330.1:0-15367 GCA_002887195.1 Chrysochromulina parva
CATCAGCGCGCCTGTGCCGCCCGCCGGTCATCAGGACGCAATCAGAGGCCATCAGGATGCAATCAGCGGTCATCAGGACGCAATCAGAGGCCATCAGCGCGCCTGTGCCGCCCGTCGGTCGTCCTCGGAGACGCGCCGTAAGTCGAGATGGCGAAGGGAACGGCCGATGCACAGGATCGCCTGCCGGTATGACGCGTCCGACGCGACCGGGTTTCCGTCGAGCGCGAGCTCATGCAACCCTGCGGCGGCCTGCACGCACGGGACGCTCGCGAAACATCATGACACAATCAGAACGCACTCAGAACGTAATCAGAACGCAATCAGTACGCACTCAGTACACACTCAGAACGTAATCAGAACGCACTCAGTACGCACTCAGTACGCACTCAGGATGCAATCCGTGCGCACTCAGTACGCAATCAGGACGCAATCATAACGTAGTCAGCGTACTTGCAGGCACGAGACGCTCGCGAGCGTGTTGATGGCGTTGTAGGAGAGAAATAGGCGTTGCAGCGCCGGCAGCGCCTCCACTCCCGCCACCGACGTGATCAAGTTTCGTCGCAAGTTGAGCTCGGCCAGCGAGGTGAGGCCGGTGAGCCGGCGCGCCTCGAGGTGCGCGATCTGGTTGCCCGCGAGATTGAGCACGCGCAGCTCGGAGAGGGAGCCATCATCAGGGGCCATAATCAGATTCGTCACATCAGGGGTCAATCAGATTCGTCACCTGGTTGCCCGCGAGATTGAGCACGCGCAGCTCGGAGAGGGTCGACAAGCCGTCGATGGCTCCGATCTGATGGCAATGCATGCCGAGCTTCGTCAACGCCTCGAGGCACGCTTAGGGGCAACCAGGCGGCGTAATCAGGGGCAATCCACGTACTTCATCAAGCGCAATCAAGAGCTCTCCAGGTGCAATCTGGGGCAATCCACTTACTTCATCAAGCGCAATCAAGAGCTCTCGAGGTGCAATCAGGGGCCATCCGCGTACCTGGTTGCAGTGCAGGTCGAGCACGTCGAGCTTCGTCAGCTTCTCGAGGCGCTCGATGGCCCGAATCGCATTCTTGCCGAGCATGAGCACACGGAGCGAGGGGACTCCCTCGAGGCCCGAGATGCTCGAAATCCGGTTGTTGTACCTGATGAGAGGGGCACTCAAGAGGGTGCTCAGAGGGCACTCAGAGGGCACTCAGAGGGCACTCAAGGAGGCAGTCAGAGGGCACTCAGAGGGCACTCAAGGAGGCAGTCAAGGAGGCAGTCGTGTGCGCACAGGTCGAGGAAGATGAGGTACGGCAGCGTGTGGAGGTTGCTGATCTCGGCGATTGCGTTGTTCTGGTAGTTGAGCAGCCGAAGCCTCTCCTCGCCTTGCAGTAAGGGGCACGCGGTGAGACCTCGACGATCGAGATTAAGGCGCTCAGGGCTGGCGAGGCGCTCGGCTTGTGAACGCGACACTACCGATGCGACTGGCGCCCCGCCGCCGCTGCCCGTGCCGCCGCCGAGGCCGCCGCCGCCGCCGCCGCCGCCGCCAGTGCCGCCGACGCCGACGCCGACCCCAGCGCTGCCGCTGCCGCTGCCGCCGCCGCCGCCAGCGCCGCCCCCAGCGCCGCCCCCAGCGCCGCCGCCAGTGCCGGCGGGCCCAGCCCCGACGTGTTCGTGGGTGCCCGTCAAGCCGAGGCTTGCCGCAGTTGTGGCCGTCGTCGCTCGATCTACGCCTGCTGTGACGCTCGCCGAAGCCGGACGCGCCGGAAGGCCGAGAGTCGCCGCGCCCGCTGCCGCAGCGGGCAGCTCGGGGTCGGCGAAGCTGCTCTGGAATGGCGGGCGTATCCACGAGGCGGCCGGTGCCGCCGCCATGGTGCCTACAGCGCTCGCACCGCGCAGCGATCCGGGTGCGGCGGAGCTTGCGCTCGATGGCCTCATGCTCAGACCACGTGACGCGCTCCCGTTGGAAGCGCAGCCAGTCAGCGGAGCCGCACGGTAGAGCGGCGTCACCACGGAGCCCTGCTGCAGCGGCTGCTGCTGGGAGACCAGGCCGCCTGCTGAGGATGGTCGGCCGCCTGGCCGCACGCCGCTGGGCACGACCGTCGTCGTCGTGCCCTGCACCTGTCGTTGGATGGTGGTCTCTGCGAGCCGGTTGAGCAGTGCGAGCGTGCGAGCGTCAAACTTGCCGGCCGACGTCAGCACAGCTGGACTGGCGGGCTTGGCGATACCGCCGCCGCTCGTGGCGTTGCCATTCGTGGCGCGCATTCTCAGCCTTTTCTCAGCGAGCGAAACCTCCCTACAAACACAGTGTGAAGAGTGGGTAGATTTGCATTCTCATGCTCAACGGCCGGCCTCGCCCCTGTCGAGGTCAAGCAGAAGAAGGGATGTTTGGATTTTGAGAGATGGTACTGTATACACATTTTTCAGCTCGTGTGTGTGGTGCTGTGGTGCGACGGCGTGACGGCGCGTCACACACCTAGAAGCGCTCTCGTTCGCTCGGCTTTCATATCGCGACTCAGGCCGTGGCCCACCGCTCGTTGATGAGCCAGCCGATGCCCCTCGACACGAGTGAGAGCTTGAGCGACGTATGGTCCTCGCCGGCGATCTCGACGGCGCCTTCGACGACAAGCCCCCGAGCACGGAGAACGGCCGCGAGCTGGTGGGATGCCTCCGGAATGCCGCGGTGCACGTTCGCGCGCAGCGAGGTCCACTGCGTGGCGGGTGCATCGGGCGGCGGCGGTGGCTCCCTCTCGCGCTCGCCATAGGCGACGAAGACGCCCGCAGGTCGCACCGCGCCCGAATGACTGCTGATTGCTGCTGATGACTGCTGATGGCGGCTGAAGACGCCCGCAGGTCGCACCGCGCCCGAGGCGTCGTGTTGGGCATGGTGAGCGCCGTGTTGGACCGGTCGCACCGCGCCCGAGGCGTCGATGAGCGCCGTGTTGGGCGTGGTGAGCGCCGTGTTGGGCGTGGTGAGCCACTCGAGCAGCTCCGGATCGAAAGGCACGGAGGGTGAGCCAAGGACGTAGGCGTCGAGTACGTGGTGCGGGGCACGGAGGAGCACCTGCAGCCGTCATCAGACGCCATCAGACGTCACAAGCCGTCATCAGCAATCCTCTGCCGTCATCAACCGTCATCAGCAACAATCAGCAACAATCAGCAGTCATCAGCAGTCATCAGTGGGCGTAGGAGCACCTGCAGCGCGAGGGTGGCCGTGTACGAGGCGCCGAGCAGCGCTCGCCGCGCCGGTGGCACACGCAGCCCAAGCAGCTCTCCCTCCACATGAGGGAAGATGGACGTCGCAAAAGCGGAGGCGAGCCTCGCCGCGTGGGCGTTGAGGGCGTGGCCGGGCGTGATGGCAGCATGGTCGTACGGCGGATAGTCGCGACGACGCAGCGCCCGTAGCGCGGGGGCGTCCCATCCACGCGCGTTCGCGCCGTACGCCTCCCGCGCATGGCCAACGCCGACGACGCAAAGCCTGCGATAGCGTGCCTCTGGTGCAGCCTCCGGCGCCGACGCGAAATAGCCCGAGCCGCTGTAGGCGTGCAAGGCGGCTGCGCCAAAGAGGGACGGCTCAGGATCCAGCACGTACAGAATGAGCAAGCTCTCGTCCGGCGAAGCTGTGGTTGCTGGCGCGATGGACAGGTCGAGCTCGAGCTCAGGCACTGTGCCATCGCCGGGAAGCGCGAATCGATGCCGCTCCACGCGCGCGAGGCCGCATGGCATGGCGTCGTCGAAAGCGCGACGATGATTTCGCACGCGCGAAACTGCGACGGCGATGAGCACGGCGGCGACGGCGGCGACGCCAGCGCAACACAAATCGGTGCTCGGCATTCGCCGTGAGGAATTCCGGGGCTCTTAGCGCGTGGGCTATGGAGCCCCGCTATGGAGCCCCGGAATTCCGCGCGAAGAAGGTGATCAACTTTTTCTCGAGCCTCTACCTCTGGAGGCCCACACCCCTCCCCCTATGTCTGTCCGTGGTCGTGTGAAAAATTTGTGAAAATAGTCCTCCGTGTCGTCGCGATGGATGGCGGCGATGAAAGCGCGGTGGGTGCAGCCGACGCCGGCGCGTCCGCTTGCCAGCCGTGCGGCGCGCCAGCGCCGGCCAAGCCGCGCAAGCGCATGCGACCATGGGAGGAGCCGGGCTTCCGCTGCCCGTACCTCGATACCATCAATCGGATGATCCTCGACTTTGACTTTGAGAAGGCATGCTCGGTGACGGGCCATGATTTCAACGTGTATGCGTGCCTCGTGTGCGGCAAGTTCTTCCAGGGCCGCGGAACGCACACACAGGCGTACACGCACTCGCTGCAGGAGAGCCACCACGTGTACATGAATCTGCAGGATGGCCGCACATACTGCCTGCCCGATGGCTACGAGGTCGTGGACTCGTCGCTGCGCGATATCCAGAACATGCTCGACCCCAAGTTCACCATGGCGTCGATTGACACGCTCGACCGTGTGCCCGTCTACGCGCGCGGGGTCGACGGTTCCGACTACATGCCCGGGTTGATCGGCCTCAACAACATCCGACACACGGACTACATGAACGTCGTCCTACAAGCGCTGGCACGCGTGCCGCCGCTGCGCGACTTCTTCCTGCTGCCCGAGAACTACGCGCACATCAAGTCGCCGCTCGTGCTCGAGTTTGGCGCGCTCATGCGCAAGATGTGGTCGCCGCACAACTTCAAGGGGCAGGTGTCGCCTCACGAGCTGCTGCAGGCCATCATGCATGTCAGTGGCAATCGGTTCAAGATCGGCACGCAGGCCGACCCTATGGAGTTCCTCACGTGGCTGCTCAATGCGCTGCACACCGACCTCGGCGGCACGCGCAAGCGCGGCTCGTCCATTGTCCACCGTGCCCTGCAAGGCACCGTGCGTGTGTCGACCCTCACGGCGGAGGCGGCGGCGGCGGCGGCGAGCTCACAAGAAGCCGTGCATGCGGAGACGAGCGAGGTGCCCTTTTTATACCTAACGGTCGACGTGCCCGCCGCGCCGCTCTTCAGGGACGCTCTCGAGCGGAACATCCTTCCACAGGTGCATGCGAGTGCATGCGATTCGAGTGCGAGTGCATGCGGTTGAGTGATGTTGAGTGCGATTGAGTGTCTCTGCTGAGTGGCTTGCCTCGTCTGAGCCGTGTTCCATGCCACCTGCGCATCTGAGTGCATGCTGATTGCCTCCCTCATCACGTGCTCCATGCCACCTGCACATCTGCGGCCTGCGCATATGCTCTATGCTCTAAGGTGCATCTCTGATTGCATGCTGATTGCATGCTGATTGCCTCCCTCATCAGGTGCCTCTCATCACATGCCTCTCAAAGTTCGACGGGCACACGACGCAAGAGATGATGAACGGCGACCAGCGCAGGTACAAGCTCACTCGGCTGCCCAAGTACCTGATCGTGCATATCAAGCGCTTCTCCAAGAACACGCAGCAAGAGATTGAGAAGAACCCTACGATCGTCAACTTCCCAGTGCGTAGCACGCTCGGCGGCGTCTCGAAGTGCTTTTGAGTGCATCTCTGAGTGCACGAGTGCATGCTGATTGCCTCCCTCATCAGGTCCGCAACCTCGAGATGGCTAACTTCACCGAGCTCGCGCCCGACGCGTGCGGCACCCCCACCAAGTTCCATCTGATGTGCTCCATACAGCACGACGGCCTACCGGAGGCGGGCTCGTACCGCGGCTTTGTGCACTTTCGCGCCAACGACGCGTGGTACGAGGTGCAAGACTTGCATGTGAACGGCGTGCACCCGCAGCTCATCTCCGTCTCTGAGTCGTACATCCAGGTGTGGCGCGCCGCCGATGACTGAGATCAGTCGAGGTCAATGGATGCCAGTGCCACGGCGCCGTCGCCGTCGCACGCGCCCAGACGCCCGCACACGTGGCACGCGCGTCTCGACTCTCGCAAAACGTCATATTCACGTCACGCCACGGTGTCGGCAGTCGAGGGCGGGCAGCACGTCACGCATCCTCGCTACATCATCGCGCTACCGAGGTTCGTTCGCGCTCGTGTTTCGCGTCTTCGGGCGGCACGCCACGCGGGCAGCGGGAAGCGTTCGCGGCCCGTGGTGGAGGCCTCGGTGTTCTTCTTATTACTTCTTTTAGATGCGCACCGATACCTATCTCGGAAAGCTTATCTCAGGCAGCGCCGGCACACGGTTCCGCGGGCGGCCCCCGGGGGCCCTTTCGAGGAAGTCACGCGAGTCGGGCGAGGTCGTCTGACGCCGAGTCGCAACCGCCACGTACCGTGTGCTATCGTGTACCCGCCCGGGAAACCGACTCGCGCTGTGGCGGTCGGAGGACGCCACACACGTCTCTGTACCATACGGCCATCGGTTCTGAGCGTTATTCCGAGCGCTCGTCTAAACGCGTGGCCGGGGAAAGCGGCGCACCGTCGTCCGGCGCCCTGCTGGAACTCTCAAACGGCTCGCAGGGCACGTAATAGAGGTCGAAGTTGTGCTTCTCGATATGGAAGGTCGTGAGCACCTCGAAGAGCGTCATCTCGGGCCGAAGCTTCGTCAGAAGCCTCTGCCCGTTCGCGCTCGGGGGTTCCAAACTGGGCACTGCCACGTGGACGTCGAACTGTCTCGGGAGTTTGGCGCCGATTTGGGCGCCGAGTTGCTCGGCAGAAGGTAGCTGCGCGTGCTGCGGGCTCAGATTATGGCACAGGAACTTGTGCACGTGGTCGATGGTGGCATCTCGCGAGACGCATACAAAGTCACGCACGAGCCGCTCCACCCGTCCGCGGTGTTCGGGGTGCGGCTGCAGTCGAAACCCCACCTCGGTCGGTCGCGGTATGAGCTGAAGTCGCGACTGCGCAGCCTCGACCGCAGATCGCTGGGCCTCACTCTGGGAACCCGGCGAGGGCAAAGAGCTCTTGCGATGCACCACGTTGGCGCCGGGACGGCCGCCAGTGCGTGCGCTGCTGGCGCCGCCCGTCGCGATGCCCCCCGTCGCGGCGCCTTTCGATCGACTTCCGCGCCCTTCGAAGGCCCAATTCTCATAGTCCTGGGTCCCAATCTGGTCGCCATCGCCCGAGTTGGACTCATCATCGTCTTCGCCCTCGTCCGACTCCTCGTCCTCGTCCTCGTAGTCCTCCTCCTCGTCCTCGTCCTCGTCGTCGTCGTCGTACGCATCCGACTCCTCCACCGCCGCGCGCTGCAACTGCTCGACCACAGCCTGATCAACGGACCGCTGATGACGGGTCTCATCAGCGGCTCTCATCGCATCATTGCGGCCCCGGCTCACGCCGGCGCCGGCGCCGCGCCCGCTCGCACCGCGCGCCGTTCTGCTGCTGCTCGTAGCTTCATACTCCACCGCCGGCGGCTCCTGCTCACGCGATGCGGCCACAAGAGCGCGCTGGCGCTCGAGCACCTTCTCAATGTTGGCGAGATGCGCCTCAGCCATATTGCGATTGGAGGCGAGCATCTCGGCCTCCTCGTCGGCCTCGAAGGCGTCTAGGTCGGGGTACAGCTTCGCGATCAGCCGTTTCATACTCGGGTCTGGACGCAGGCTGCGCCGCGTCGCGATTGGCTTTCGACAGGACGGGCACTGCTTCTGCGCCTGACGCTGACACTTTTCGATGCAGTCCTTGCAGAAGCGGTGCAGGCACTCGGTGGCCACCGGATCGCGCATCAGTCGCAGGCAGATGGGGCAGCGAAGCTCCACATTGAGCGCCGCAATGTCCACGCTGCTCATCTCGTCACACGTGTATCGTGGGTTAACAGCGCGGTACTGATCGCGGTTGATCTCGAGTGGCCGTTTGCGTCCGCGGGCGCCGCGAGGTCCAGGAAGCGGCAGGCCGCTCGAAAGAGGCTCGAAGGCTGACATTCCGTCCGAGCGCGAGCACTTCGATAGCGTCGCGGCCCTTCTTGCGTTGCGCCTCGCAAACTTGAAGTTGCATGTGTGTTCACAGGCATGGAGCGTTTCTTTCTGAAAAAACATCGAGGCATACGTTACGGATAGGTGACGCGGTTAATCCCGCGCTCACCTTTCCACCTCATGGACACCAGGATCCACACCCCAGCCTGCCTGATCCAACGGCCAGAAGGCAACTGTGATCTGTGTACCTGGATCCGCGGCCACGGCTATACCGCGGACATGCCCAGAGGCGAGAGCCGCCCGCACCACCACACGCTGCCTAAGAGGCAACGCGCCGGCCGCGCTCAGGAGCGCGCCGCGTGCTCACTCGCCCACGCTCAGGCTGAGCGGCTGCACGAGCAAGGTCATGCCCTGGTTGCGCGTCGGCAGCTTCTGGATGGCCCGCAGCGTCTCCCAATTCGCCTTGGCATCTGGATGGGTACCGAGCTCGACGAGAGCGAAGACCGTATGGTCGTGAGCCTAGTGCACATTCCACAGGTAGGTTTGATTGAGGGGTACGGGTTGGAAGCAGAAGAGCTCTCAGAAGTGTTCACAGTCAATGTGTTCACAGTCAATGTTCACGGGTTGGAAGCAGAAGAGCTCTCAGAGGCACTTGAGGGAAATCATGAGGCACTCGAGATATGCAATCAAGACGCAATCGAGGGGCACTCAGAGGCCGTCAGCGGGCACTTCATCAGAGGCTCGTCATCAGAGGCTCGTCACTCCTTCACGCGTACCCAATGAGTTGCAGGCCCGTCTCCCAAGTACACAAACCAGTCTGGGCCGGCACCCCCGCCTGCCCAGCCAACCATGCCCTGGGTCATAATGGGCCCGTGGCATCCGCAATTGGGATCGTGCGCGGGGCACGCTCGCGACTTATCCACAGAGACCCCTGACGGGCAGGTGCCCTTGACGACGCGTGTTCGCGTCTGACCAGCACGGCACGCGATGCGCCCCTGGATCAAAAAGGCGGCCTCGACACGATAGAGCTCGCCTGTGCACTTGGCTGCCGCCGACTCTTGCAAGAAGCGCACACTCTCGGTGGAATGCTGTGGAAGGAGCCGTAGGGTGAGGCTGCGCTTCGTCTCGCCCCATGCCGTCGCGGTGAAGCTCAGGTGCACTTGAGAGAGCTCCGTGGCTGCCGCCTCAAGGTCCCTGGGCACCACCACGGGCACATCGGCGGCCGCGGCGGCGGCTACGGCGGCCGCATCCTCTTTCACCGCGTCAGGGGGCTCCAAAATCAGGCTTCCATCGGGGGGTTGCAGAGGCAGATCGAGGAGCGTTGCATCCTTTCCCTCCCTCTGCATGCACGGGCAGCCCATGGGCTGGCTCCTGCACGTTGGCCTGCGGCTTTGCCAGCTGTGTAAGCTTTTCTAACCTCCTCGTCTTCTTCGAGGCAGCCTCCGCCTCGCCGTGCGAAGCGCTCTCCGTGGCGATGTTCAGCGCCCACCGTGACATGAAACCAAAGACAAGCGTGGCCGCGACCATGATTTGTAAGATTAGCACGGTGTGGCTCGTGCAGCTCTGCCTCGGCTTGGCCGACCGGAAGGGCAGAACCGACGGCTTGGCCGGCCGCAAGAAGACGTCAGCTGACGGCATTGTATCGGCCGCAAGAAGGAGAAGACGTTTTCCGACGGCGTGTCCGTTGTGTGTGAATATATCGTTGAGATGTGTGAATACGTGAATCTCGTGATTTTTGGACGAACTCCTCCTGAGCGGCGCCGAGACCTAAGTCGCCAGGTGGGATGGCACCGCGGCCATAGGAGCCGTGCCGTCCTCCTCGTCCTCGTCCTCGTCCTCGCCCCCACCCTCCTCCTCTTCACTGTCGTCCTCATCGACACTTTCCCCACTCCCCCAGCCACTCTCGTAGCTCTCCCCACTCTCGCCCTCTCCCTCGTCCTCGCCGTCCTCGTCGTCCTCCGCCTGCTCGGTGGCCCCGGCTGGCTGCGCGGCTATCATCGGCATGCTGCTGCTCAGGCTCGCCTCCGTGATCAGAAGCGCTATGGTGAGGCCGAGCACTCTCCCCTTTGACGAGAGCGCTCGGCTCGTCCTCTCCAGGTCGACAAGAAACGGCTGCTCCCGCCCGAAGTTCATTTGAACCATTTGATGGCTGTCGATGCCGACCGTAGGGAAAAGGTCATGGAGGTGCACCTGTCCATATGCATCCCCGAGAAGTGTGAGCGCCGCCTGGTCGATGACGGGACCTTGCGGTATGGCAGCTGGCCATGAGGCCAGCGTTCGCAACGCCCTCGGCTGCACGCTCGAAGCGCCGTGATGGGCACTTGCATGCGGAGCCCTCGGCTGCATGCCAAAAGCGCCGTGATGGTCACTTGCATGCGGCGCCCTCGGCTGCACGCCAAAAGCGCCGTGATGGGCACTTGCATGCGGAGCCCTCGGCTGCACGCCAAAAGCGGGTCCGAGGAAACGACCGTTGACGGTGAAGAAGCACTGCATCGTGGGCAGATGCAGTCCGCACCCGACGACGTCGTTCGCGCCAAAACGTGGACCATAACGGTGATGACTGACCCCGGTGCTTTCATAGATGAAGCCGTCATCGCCGTGATAGCCTAACGAGTGGCGGTCCCAGCCGCACTGCTTGCCGTGTAGTTTGAAGGCGGCGGTGGAGAGGCCGACAGAGACGCACGGCTCCGCGTGGAACGGTTCCGACGGCGCGAGCTCGTTCAGTGGAGCATCCTTCACTGACACCTCGAAGTAAACCGTGTCAGAGAGGACGACCTGTGAGACGACCGGGGGGGGTGGCAGCGTGCGCGCAGAGGATGAGGGCGCCGAGCCGGATGGTGCCGCGCGCGCCCGCACGGCGACAAACGGCGCGCAGAGGGGAAGCGGGGCGTCGGTGCGGACGGCCCGGTCTCCGCCGAGCCGTCCGGTGAAGCGCGCCGTCAGCCCGTTGGTTGTCAGCTCGTGCTCTTTCGCATTGGAAGTGAGAGAGGTCGGAGGCGGAGCCCAGTGCGCTTGGAGTACTTTGCGCCAGGTCGTTTCAGAAGGTAAGGTGCCGCCGCAGGTGTCTAAGGGCGCACCCACTTGGTCTTCATCCAGCCCGAGTCGGATGCAGGCGTGCGCTCGCCACACGTTCTCTGCAGAGCTTTGCAGAACGTCTGCGAATCGATGCGAGACGGCCGCTAAGGAAGCCACGTCGCGCAGGTCGACACGCAAGAAGAGCAGCCACAAGACCTCATCCGACAAGTCAACAAGACCCGTTGTATCGAGCTCCTGGCATGCCTGACATAACATGCCTGACATGTTCGATGTTGAGAGAGCCCGCCCCCCCGTCTCCTCGACGTCTTCATCTAACTCCATTTCTGAGAGTGTGAAGGCAGGCTGTGAACGTCACGTTTCTTTGAAAAATCGAGCACATGTAAAGACAGCGGTGCTGGGCGCGCAGAGCGCGGTGCGGCTTTGTGATCTGTCGCTGCGACGGTGGAGGCGTGTGCCGGTGTGCGCCCACAGATGAATGTCAGTGTGCGCGGTCGTGTGTGGAAGTGTGAACTGTGATGTGGGTCAGTGCTGTCTAGTTTGTCCTAGTGCTACGCTTGTCGGCCACGCGTTCTATCCGGTCTAACTAGAGACCAGCACTAAGAGACTCGAGACATTTCTTTCGCGCGCCCCCGTCCAGCCACAAGAAGGAGAACCGAAACGGAAGCTACTCTGCTTTCTTGGCGTGCTTCTGCACCTCGTCCCACGCGCGCGAGAGGCGCTTGAAGGCCTCCGCGTCCGCGTTGGGGCCTCCGCTGTCGGGATGGCATGCCCGCGCCCGCTCGTGATACGCTCGCTTCGCCTCTGAGAAGGACGGATTCGCACAAAGGCCAAGCTCATCGAGCGCCCACTGATGCGGGGGGACCCCTGGCTGCTGCTGCTGATGATGATGATGATGCTGTGACGTGCGGCTGCTGCTGCCCCTGCCTGAGGCCCCAGCACCAAACGACTCTTGGTACGCACGCCGAGCCCGATCGCGTACCTCGTCGGCAGAGAGTCTCTCAGCCTGCTCCGACACCTTGCTCCAGTCCCGTGAGAACGCTTGAGCTGCTCGGAACTCGGCGCCGCCAGTCGTGAAGTCAGTCCGGCTGCCCAAGTTCTTAAAGCGCAACGCGAGTGCCGCGTATCCCGCCGCGGCACCGACCAGCGCTGCACCGCCAAGGTATGCTGCCCATCCTGGCTCTGAGGTCCCCGGCGCCTTTTCCGATGGCGCCTTGGCCGCCGCCGAGCCTTCCGCTGGCTGCTTTATCATCGTGGTCTGCAAGCTTACGCGACAGATCCGACCGAGCAGCACCGCGGGAAAACTCAGCAAAGTCGCATGATGCCGCGATCGCGGCGGGTGTGAAACCATTTGCTGTGAAATCACAGCCGAAGGAAACCCTGAATCTACGCGCCACCGACTCAGAATCGGCTCGACATCAGAACGGCCGCCCCAATTTACCCCCCCCCCCCCAAAGCTATTAAGCCGTCTTCGCCGCGACCTTGCCCGCCTCCTCGATGACCCAGTTCATGTGCGCCCTCGCCTGCATCGCTGCCGGATAGCTCATGTCACGAGGCACACTGATGCGGTCGCGCAAGTATCCGAGCGCGGCAGCCGTGGCGCGCGGCTCGAGGCGCGCCTGAATGAGTCGCTGAGCGGCTGCCTCGGGGCCTGTGTGCAAAAAGTCAAGGCAGATGAGCGCGCGGTCACCCTTGTCAATCTGTGGCACAATCAAGTGCAGGCAACCAAGGCCATTGAAGCCGACACTTAGCCATGAGGGCCCCCCCGCTCCCCTCGCGAGCATTCACCTGCAAGCAACGCATCCACCACGTGGCGCAGCGAGGAGTCCACCAGCGGCAGCACTGCTTCGTCAAAGCTAGCCCGAGGGTCCGAGAGCGGCGCAGACACTGGTGGCTTGCCCGCTCGACCAAGGCCGCGCGCCGCAAATCGCGCCACGGCCCCGTGGTTGGCGAGGAGCCGTTCCGCAGCCTCTCGCCGCGCAGCCTGGGGATCCAAGCCGAGCGCATCCGGGGGATGCAGCTCCGCCATGTCGCTGATGCCGTTCAGCGTCCATGAGCCGCCGTCGATCGTGGCCGCGTCGGCGGCAGCGTCTGGTACAGACTGGCAGCTGCCGATCTGCGGCGGGAGATCGTGCACGTGGGTGCCAGGCACCTTCGGCTGGGCGTGTCGACATCGGGGGCAATCAGGGGCAAACATAGTAGCGACACTCAGTCGCAATCACCTGCGGCGGCAGGTCGTGCACGTGGGTGTAAAAGTCCGACTGGATGTGGCGATAGGACGGGCGAGCCTCCATCGCACGAAACCAGCGTTCCAAATTGGGGAATGCGTCGTTCGCGCGCACACGGAGCCCCTTGTAGTACGGCAGGCTTGCTGCCATCCGCTCGAGAAAGGGCGCGAAGAAGCAATCGACGAGAGTCACCTCCTTACCGAGAAAGAAGGGCCCTCCTGTTACGCCCAGCTCCCACAATGAGTGCAAGCAGAGGGCACTAAGCGGGCACTCAGAGGCACTCAGAGGCACTCCGAGGCACTCAGAGGCACTCAGAGGCCATTCGTGGCACCTGCAACGCCCAGCTCGCCTTCGACCCTTATTAGGATACTCTCGAGGTTCTTGCGCTGCGCCCCCTCGGACACGGACGAAGTCATCCAGCGGAACCACGCATTGAAGAGCTCACGCTCAAGACGAAAGAGCGGCTGTGTGCGGGCAGCCTGGTCGGGCAGGTAGGCCTCGTTTGGGAGCATCGGGTGCTCGGGAAAGGCCCGCTCGATGGCCATGATGATGTCATTCGACTCGCGGATCACCTGCCCATCGAGCTTGGCCACCGGGATGCCGCCCGAAGGCTGCATGGCCCAGAACCACGCTGGTTTGTCGCCATAGCAGTTCATATTCACCTTCTCGACCGTGTACGGCACGCGCTTCTCCTCGAGCGTCAGCCAGACCTTCTCGCAGTACGGGCACCAAGCAGCAGTATCGCGGTAGAACGTCACTCGCGGCTCCTGGCCGTCAGGCAGGTCGAAGAGCCGGCGCTTTGCGAGCGCAGAGGCGTGGGGCAGTCGGCCGGACTCGAGCAGCGCGCGAAAGCTCCTCTCGTCGGCTGTGGCCGCGCCCTCCCACTGCGCCTTGAGCTCCGACCAGGAGGGCGCCACGTCGACGCTCTGGCCAGACCAGGAAGAGCTGTCGGCATTTCCACGGAAGAGCGAGTTCAGAAGATTAGCTTGCGCATCGCGGGAACGGCGTGTCGGGGCAGACAAGCCGTCGAGATGGAGGAGCGGCAACACGCGAAGGAGCGTGGACAACATTGTTTTTTTCCGCTCTTGAGACTGTGAATGTGTCAGATGTGTCGAGTGAATGCGCGGTGGGACACGAGCGCGCCTGGTTTTCGACGCGGGTGCACACGTGGGAGATCGGAATTTGTGTATCCCCTTGGCTCGCCTCGGTTCATTCAATCTTGCCTTTCGATTTCGGATTTGTTGCCGGTTAGGCGGTTTCGCGCTCGTCGCGCGCCGGGCCCCCCCGCGCCGCTCCGCTCCACGACCATGTGTGCCATCCAGCATCCATCAAATGCGACGATTTGCTATTAAATACGTATATCGACCTACTGACCGACTGTGCTACTCGACTGTGTGTGGCATCTAACTTCACCTCCAGGTCGCGCTGTACGTCGCGTGGCCGTGGGCCGTCGTGTAAAGCTGGACTTGACCTGCGCGTGGCTTCCGTTCAAGACCTGTAGACCCTGCATGCTTTGTCGACCGACGCGCGGCAGAGCGGGCAGGGCTGGGCGCTTCGAAGGAGTAGCTCGGAGCAGGGGCCGCACACGCACAGGTGGCCACAAGGGATGAGTGCGTGGGTGCGCTCCGCATGCAAGCAGACCGCACACTCGTCTAGGGCAGGTAGACCGGTAGCTGGTCCGTCAGGAAGAGTGAGCCGTCCGGAAGCGGTAGGCGCGGAAATGGCGGGCGCGGCCCCCTCCGCGGAAGCCCCGGCCAGTACTGCTGAGCCTCGTCCACCGCGCCCCCCGCGCCCACCACGTCCCCCGCGCCCACCACGTCCGCCACGTCCGCCAGGGTGGCCAAGCAGCAGCTCGTTCGCACCGGCTAGGTCTTCGGCCACAGCTGTTGGCGTCGGCCCAGTGAGCGGGGAGGGATGGACAACCGGCGTGACCCAATCTGGGGGGGCGTGATCCAATCTGGGGGGAGGAGATCCAATTTGGGGGGGCGTGACCCAATCTGGGGGGGCGCTGACCACAGTCGCTGCCTGCATCGTCGTCATCTTCAGTTCCGCCAGTGCTTGCTGCTGCTGTTGCTGCACCGCCAGCGAAGCCGGCTGCTGCAGTACCTGTTCTGCAACGCCGCTGCAACTCCACCAGTGCTGCTGCTCTGCAACGCCATTGCGGCCAGCAAGTGCCGCTGCTGCCCCATCACTCAAAAAGACCATCTCCCGCCCGCCGGAGATGTGGAGGGCTGTGGGGAAGTGCGTTTGGCGCCCGAAAAAGGCCTTGGGTCCACCCGCGGCGCCGATCTGCTCCTTGTACAGCGAGCCGCCTGGC
>PJAB01001331.1:0-15339 GCA_002887195.1 Chrysochromulina parva
CTCTCGGATCTCCCAGGGATCCGCCGGTATCTCGACGGAGCTCACTTACCGGTCTCTATGAATGTTCCGTAAGCAGGTTAACGGACCCTCACCGGGGGAATGACCCCCCTACCGCTCGCAGCACTCGCCACGCAACCACGAACCAGTCGCAACGATGGCGCGCGCTATAAAAACCGCCGGTATAATCGAATGCCGCTCGCGCCGAGGTGGTCGGCAGGCGGTCATCTTGAAATAAAAAGGAATAAAAAGTACGTACTCGGACGATGCGGGGGTTGGGGCGTTCACATTTTGGTAATAACAAATACGGCACCGATAAGGTTGACGATAAGGTCATTGCGCAGCGATCGCGGCCGTGCGCGGGCTTTTCTGGCGTTGCGTAGAGCGCTTAGAGGAGATCGACTGGTTGAGCGAGGCTCCGTTTGATGGCTTTAGAGCTCTATTCCGTACAGAGACGAGTGTCTCCTCAAGAGCACTTATCGCCGGGTGGGGTGGCCCATCGGGTGCTGGATCATCAGGGCGTGAAGAGCTCGTGCTCGTCGTCCTCCTCGGTCTCGGTCTCGGTCTGCTCGCCAAAGGTCCAATGCAGATCGTCGGCCTCGAGGGCGACAATGACGGCGTCGCGATGCCGCTCGAGCATTGCGATGACGTGTGGGTTGGCGTGCTTGCGACGAAGCGCCAAATCGAGGGGCGAGTGCCCTTCATCATCGCAGGTGACGGCCGCGTGAGGCCGGTAGTTGAGGAGGGCCTGCACGACCGCGCACGGCGCGCCGTAGCACGCGGCCAGGTGCAGGGGCGAGCGGCCACGGTAGTCGAGACACGAGGCGGCGCGCGGCGCAGCGTGCAGGAGGGCGAGCACCTTCGGCCGCCCCAGGCCGAGGCGCAGTGCCACGTGGAGAGGCACCTCGCCCCGCCGGTACTCGGCCGAGAGAGCCGCCGTCTCGGCACCTGCGGCCGCCATGGCGCTCAGCAGCTCTGCCGAGATCCGCTCGGGACAGCGCACAGAACGGGCGCTGCCGCCCGTAGCGCCGCCGGCAAGCCGCGCGGCTGCCCTCGACGAGCTCCTCGCCGCGGTGGCCGTTTCGTCGATTGCGTCGATTTCTTCGAGCTCGTCGAGCTCGCGTTGGCGCCTGTGCTCGCTCGCGTCTCGTCGTGACGTTCTCGAGCGCTGCGGAGATGCGCCCAGCACAGCGCCCAGCGGCTCACGCCCAGCACAGCGCACTGCCAAGTGGAGGGGCGTGTTGCCATCCTGATCGATCGCCTCGAGCTCATGACGCGCGAGCTGCGCGCGTCGAGCGATCGTCTCGTCACTCGCACCGCCCTCGAGCAGCTCGCGCACACCCACATGACGAACCTGCCACGCTGGGTTGCGCATCAGCAGAGCCACGCCGGCGCGCCACGCTTCACTCACGCGACGCGCGATGAGGAGCGATCGCATCGGTAGACGCAGCAGGGCTTGCTCGACGAGGTCTGCGTCCAGGTACGGCGTGGCGAGGCTCGCCACCGGCCAAGCCGTTGGGATGGCGGCCGCGGCGGCGGTCGCGGCAGCAGTGGCGGCAGTGGCAGTGGCGGCAGTGGCAGTGGCGGCGGCTGTGTCTGCCGCGATTGACGACGAGGTGGCAGTGAGCGCCGTGGTGAGCGTGGCCAAAGCGAAGGGTGGGCGATCGGTCGGCAAAGTCGTCGACGCCTCCACCGCGCCAGCCTCCTCATCCTCACCTCCTCGTTCACACCGAGCCTCCTCGTTCACACCGAGCGTCTCCAGCCAATGCAGCTCCTCCTCCTCCTCGGCGCTCATGCCGCCCTCCACCTCGTCATCCGCCCGGCTGCCCGACGAATGCCCATGCGCTGTCGCCTCGAGGCCCGCCGTGCGCTTCCTGCCATGCCCTTTCTTGCCCTGGCGCCGCTTCAGCGCAAGCGCCGACGGCGCGGGCGGCGCGGCAGGAGGGCGCGAGGCCGCAGCTAGAGGGGATGGCAGTGGAGCAAAGCGCGAGGACTCCTCTGCTGTCAGCCGAGAGCGCTCAGCATGGCGCTCACTATGGCGACGGCTGCCTAAAAAGGGCGAGCCGCCGACATCATCGCCACGGCCATCATGGATGATTCGCACCTGGCCACCGCCGGCTGCCACCGTGCTGGCCATGGCTACCACAGCGCCGGTCCCTTTGCTGTCGGCGGCGGCACGAGCGAAGGTAGCTTGTGGCGCGCAATACGGCGCTTGCGGCGAGTCCCTCTCGGGCATGTCGAAGAGGGCGCGGATCTCGTGCGGGAGATTGCACGAGCCCAGCCGCTCGGCGAGATTCGAGATTGCAATCTCGAGCAGCGGAGCACAGTCGAGATACGAGGCCGCCGTGGCCAGCTCGCACACGCCGCGCGTGGGCAGCTGCGCGAGCGCCGTGGCGGTGTGAAAGTCCAGCGCCATGAGCCGCCACGCGCGCGGCTGGGCCTGCAGGGAGGAGGAGCTGAGGAGTGAGCGGAGCATGCGTGTGGTCAGCAGCGGCCGTGCCGTCGAGTCCACCTCCAAAGGGGCCAGCAGCGGCGGCGGCCGCAGCCTCTGTCGGCCCAAGCCAGCGCCCGATGCAGCGCCCGACGCAGCGCTCGACGCAGCGCTCGTCGCAGCGCCCGACGCAGCGCTCGACCCTCCAGCCGCTGGGAGCCACGTGGGCGTACCGGGCGCCGTACCGGGCGCCGTGGCGCCGGCGGCAGCGGCCCCGTGAAAAGAAGTCTCGAACCAACTAGGCGTCGTGTTGGGCTCTGGGCCCTCGGGTTCGGCTGGCAGCGAAGGGGTCGGACTGTCGGCCGGTAACGGCAGCGGCGGCGGTGCGAGCGCCGGCGGTGCGAGAGCCTGGCCGCTCTGAGTGGTGGCGGCGACGGTGAGGATATCCCAAGGGGCGGCGAGGGCGCGCGCGGGCGGTGGCGAGGCGAGGACTGGCGGTGGCGAAGACCAGTCGTCGTCGTCGTCGCCGCCGCCGCCGCCGCCGCCGCCGCCGCCGCCGCCGACGTTGTCGATCAACGAGGAATGCGGCAACGAGGGAAGCGGCGGCAGCAGTGCCCGCCGTTGCATCGGCGCGTCGGTCGCGAGGCGCCCTTGGTCGCTCTTGTCGCGTAGCCACGCGGAGAAGCGAATCTCCTCAAAGGAAGCGCTCTCGTACGCCGCCATCGCCGTGATGGCCTGCAGGCGGCAAGGGCGACCCGACGCATCCACCACCAGCGGCGAGACCGTGGGCGCAAAGGGCGGCGCAAAGGGCGGCGCGAATCGGGCGGGATCGCTCGGTCGCGGGCGTAGGAAGGGTGTGTCAAAGGGTGTGGGCAGTTCTGAAGGCGCCTGTGGGAACTCCCCATCGCCGTCGCCGACGCTGCCCGCGGCATCGCCCATGCCGCCGCCTCCGCGGCCCGCACTGCTGCATGAACTGCTGCATGCTCTGCTGCTCGCACGCCTTGTCCATCCCAAGGCACGGCGCTCGGCAGGGCTGAAGCCCTCGCCTAGATGGGCGCGGCGGCACATCCAGCCGATCGGATCGTGCGCAATGGGATCGTGCGGCGCGATCGGGTCGTGTGGAAGGTCGTGTGCAAGAGGCTCGGCCGTGCTCACACGCTGGCGGAGCATGCAGTAGTCGACGATGGCTTGGAGGCTCAGCACCGTCAGCAATGGCGGCATCGTCAAACGTACGGGCGGCGCCGTGTCGAGCGGCGCCGTGTCGTGCGGCGCCGTGTCCATCGGTGGTGCGGACTCGATGGGAGCCGTCGATGCAACGCGCATGGGTCGGCCGGCGCATGGCTCCACCGTGATCGGCTCGACAGAGCGGCCCTCTGCCGCGGCTGCGGCGTGCACCTCCCTGGCTCCTTCCACAGCTCTTTCCACAGGAGGATGCGCACGCTCGTCCTCCTCCTCGTCGTCGTCCTCGTCCTCGTCTTCGTCGTCGCCAAAGCCAGACGAGAGCATCAGGTGGATGGTGGCGCAGAGCGCGCGCACAGCGGCGCTCGAGGCCACGCAGATCTCTACCGGTATCTCGTTGGCGCCCCCAGCCGCCCCACCACACACGAGCACAAGCATCCGATCCGCCCTATGCCCTCTCCTGCCCATCTGCTGCCCGACGCTGCCGCTTCGGCCGCCGCCGCCGCCAACGTCGACGTCGCCGTCGACGCCACTGGCAGCGCCAGCACGAAGCCGCCTACGCTGGCGGCTGTCGTGGATGGCCGCCGCGACCCTCGAGGCAGCCAGCTGGAGTGTGCTCAGGGTGGGAGCGCCAAACGGCAGACAGCCGAGCAGAGGCTCTGGCCCTGGCGGGGCGCCGGCGGCGTCAGCGAAGGCGGCGCCGACGGTGCTGCCCAGCACGGCGCCCATGGCAGTGAGAGCTCGCGGCGAAACGTCCGTTGGGGCCGAAGGTGCCCTGGGCCAGGCGTGGGCGCCGTGTTGGGCGCCGAAGGTCGAGGCGAGAAGCGAGGCAGGCGCCATGTTGGGCGCGGAGGCGAGGCAGGCGACGGAGGCGAGTGAGGCGGTGATGCCGCCGCCGTAGGCCAACGACGGCGGCCCGCCCGATGGGCGCTGCCACGCAGCGAAGCGCATCTCTTCGAAGGATGCATGCGCGTGTACCTCCGAGGCAGTGATCGACTGCAGCCGCGCGCCACGGCGCTTTCTCACCAGCTCGGGCGCCATCTCGGGCGCCTCGTCACAGACGAGCGGCCCCGAAGCCGGGCACTGCTGCCCCGACGACGGATGCCCCTGGGCTCCTCGAGAGTGTGCGCCGTGTTGGGCTCCTCGAGATGGAGCGCCGTGTTGGGCTCCTCGAGGCGACCCCTCCCAGTCCGTTCGGTCCGACGAGGGCACGTCGCCCATGCTCTCGTACACGTGGTCACCGATGTCCATCCAGCCTCGGGTGGCGAACCAAGCTCCCTCCTCCCACACGATCATCGGCTCGAAGTTCTCGCGCTGGGCGAGCTCCGACGGTGCGCCGGGCAGCTGGACCGGGAAGCTTGCGAACTCCCACAACTCCGACAGAGCCACAGGGGCGGCCACCTGGCGCGGGCCGGTCGAGCGCACATGCAGGATGGCAGCACAGCCGCCGGCGCCGTCCGGCGCCAGCGTGAGTGCCACCTGGTGCTTGCGCATGCGCCGGAGCTCGAGCGCGTCGCAGAAGCCCTCACCCACGAACCCGTCAACCGTCGTCGTCGGTGGCGGCGACTGCTGGTATGCCGCGTGCCTTAGCTCCTCGAAGGAGGTGTCGGCGTACGGATCCATGGCGGTGATTGAGTGTAACAGGCAGTGCCCAGCCGTGAAGGCGAGCTCCGCCTCCTTTGGCATGTACAGCACGCTCTCAAAGGCCGGAGAGGCGCCTTGTGCGCCGCTTGTCTGGCCAGGCCCGGTGCCAACAGCCTTTTCGGGCGGAGAGGCGCCTGCAGCCTTATCGGGCGTACACTGCTTGCAAAGTGGTTGTGCGCCACGGTAAGTCGTGCGATACGACTTCTCGCAGCGGACGCAGACGCAGGAGTGCGTGCGAGGCATGCTCGACGCGAAAGCGACGACGCTGTGAGAAGATGAAATCCGCAAGACAAGTCAAGTCAAGTCAAGTCAAAGAGGCTCCCGCAAGCCCATGGTCCTGTGTAGGTCCTTTCCTCTTTCTTTCCACGTAGCACCGGTTGTCGCGTCTGTCGTGTTTACGTTCACACGGGTCGCGCCTGATTGGTACCCGGTAGATCCATGCCGATCAGCCTCCTCGCAATCCTCGGTGCCCTTACTCAGGTGGCAGCTCTGATGCCAAGTAAACCCGTGCGTGGCTCCCAGCTCTTGTCGATGGTGCAACCGAGTCCGCAGGCGAGGGCGTGCATTGGCGATGGTCTCAGCCGTTCGTACGTGTACTACACGACAGCACCAGCTCGCCTGCGGATGGCAACCGCTCAGGAGCCGCCAGCAAACCCATTTTCGCTGTCCGAAGCTTGGAAGCGTATCAAGGCCTCCTATGCCGAGGGTTATAACGATACCCGTGCCACATTTGTGCGGCGCAAAACCGAAACGCTTGCACCCGGGAGCCTCAGGCCTGTCGATTGCATCGGGGCTCTGATGCTGGGAATAGTCCTCGTAGAAGCCGCAAGCTTTGGCGTCGCGCTGGGCTTCGCCTGGCTGCTCGGGGCATCGGCCGAATTTGCATCCTCCGCCTCCGTAAACCCGCAGGTGCGCCTTCAAGCAGCACTCGGCGTGGCGCTGGTCTTTCGTGCGCACACGAGGCTCTGGCGGCTGCTAGCCGAGCTCGTCGCCGTGGCCTTCGCGGCGGATGCCGTTGCGCGCCGCCCCGTGGATGCGCGCCCGTCCTTCGTCGCCGACCGAGCCAAGCAGGCCCTGGCCCTCCTCATGGTCCTCGCGCTCACCCTTCGCGCGATGAATCGAGGCTGGCTCGCTGGCAGCGTCGAGCCTGCCGCCACGGTGCTCGCTTCCAAAGCCACGTCGGCGCTCGCATCTGTCTTTGACTCTCCGCTGCTTGCGCCGCTTGCGCCACTTGGCCATTGGCTATCTCCCATGGCGCGACTCGCCGAGCAACTTGCTCACGCGGCCTGGGCAGCGGCGCTCGGCGTCAGTGCGGTGCTGTGCTCATGGGACGTATGGGCAAGCAGCCTGCCGCCGATCGCCGCGCTCAAGCGCCTGGCGGAGCTCGAAGAAACGCTCATGCTCCCACCGGTGCGCTTTCTGGCGGATGCACTCCACGCGGCCTACCTGGAAGTGCTCGGTCCGGGGCTG
This sequence comes from Chrysochromulina parva, assembly GCA_002887195.1. Classification (NCBI taxonomy): domain Eukaryota; phylum Haptophyta; order Prymnesiales; family Chrysochromulinaceae; genus Chrysochromulina; species Chrysochromulina parva. Next base: position 6,722 of record PJAB01001331.1, read on the forward strand.
AAACGACTCGGATGGCTCACTGTGCAGACGCTCGGGTGAGCGAGGAGACAACAGGAGAACCGCTGAGATCATGAAATGTGTACGACTGTGGATTCGGGTTGAGATTTGACGTGGTCGTGTACAATCATGTACATGTAACCGTTGCAAGCTATGCAAGAGCGGTGGCGCACGAGTAGAGCCGGGCCGCGGCGCGCGACTCCGACGTGCGTTCAGTCTCGGACACTAGATGCGTCGTATGTTTCCGGCCCCGCGCACACGGCGGCCGGTCCCGTTCTGTTTCAACCGTACACCGAACCGGGGCGCGGGGGCACCGGGCCGGTGCTCGGCTTCGTCGAACCCCGCACAAGATCTAGTTACCACACGCATCGACACACGCACAGCTCATCACCACGTATCGTAATCACCACGCGCAAGCTCTAGCTGAGCACACCGGTTCAACTTGCCAGCCATCTTCAGCGGCACGGACTATCGCCGCGCGCATCGCCCCACGCGGCGCCTTCTCCCTCCCTGTCACTGCCGCCGCCTACCACAGCTCACTGCCGCCACGGTTACCACCTTTCCCTCCGCCATTCCCTCCCAAGGGGGCGTTTGTTGCCGTCCCCGCCTTCGTTGCCGCCCCCGCCCTCGTCGCCGCCGCCTGCACCGCCCCGCGCGCGCGTACCGGCCTACCGCGGGCTCAGATTGCGTCCTTCATCTCGACGCCGCTCGTGGCCAAGGACTGCGCTATCGGGTTGTCGATGGTCGTGGTCGGGATGGCCTTGACGATCGTCGTCGCCTTCTTCTGGCGGAGCTTAAAGGTGCACACGATGATGGCGACGAGGAGCACGAAGAGAGGCACGCCCACGCCCACCGCAACGCCGATCACCACACTGGAAGACACGCCGGCCCCGCTGCCCGCGTTCAAAGCCAGGCTGCCGGAGTTGAACGGCGGCGGGGGCGGAGCGACGGCGACCGTCGTCGGTGCGACGTTGGCAACGGTCAGCACGTTGACGCCAAGCGCGACGGTGAGCGCGGCTGGCGGCGTCGCGGCGAGCGTCGCCGCCGCGGTATTCGCCGCCGCCGGGCTCGGGTACAAGATGGTGGCGGTGACCGCGACGGAAGCGGAGGTGACGCTGAGCGAGATCGCGGACGAGAACACGCCCAAACGGGTCGCCAGGCGGTTCTTGAATGCGTTCTGATCGAAGCTCGAGACATCGCCCGCCACGGTGAAGGTCGCTGTGATGGCGGCAACGTAGCTTGCGCCCGGCAGCAACGGCGGCGGTGGCCGCGGCGGCGGCGGCGGCGGCGGCCGCGGTGGCGAGGGCGGCGACGGTGGCAAGGCCGGTGGCGAGGGCGGCGAGGGTGGCGCCCGCGGAGACGCGACGAGGGAGACGATGAGCTGGGGCGCGCCGCCCGTGGTGGAGAGGTGCGACTGCATGCCGCAGCCGTCGGAAAAGGTCGGGACCACGATCCAGCCGTAGTTGGGCGTGCCCGAGAGCCACGCCCTGACGCTGTCGGTCACATCGACAGAGTGGGTGCCAAGGGAGCACGGCATGTTGTGATCCGCCGCGCCATAGGTGCTCGACGAGCCGCCGGTGGCGCTGGTGGGCACGTACGGCAGCGAGCTGTACGAGGTGGACATGCTCCACGGGACGAGGAGGTCGTGCAGCTCGCCCATGTTGCCCGGCGAGTCGGTGCTTCCGCCGATAACGTACCGGAGGGTCGCGGACTGGAAGCGGCCCGCTGGCGCTGGGATCCTCGAAATGTCGAACCAGAGCAGCACGTAGTCGCGGTTCGATTCATCTCGGGAGTTGCCGTCCCACCAGATGACATTGTTCGCGGCTGGCGCTTGCACAGTTGTGGGCTGCGTCGAGCGGATCCAGGTCGACCTCGAGGCGCTCGGGCCTGTGAGGATGATGGCGTCGAGTGGCGGCAAGGGCGGCGGGGGAGGCTTGGGCGGCGGGCGGGGCGGCGAAGGCGGCGGGCGGGGCGGTGAGGGCGGCGCGGGCGGCGCGAGCTGATAGTTGACCTGCAGGTATGGGCGCTGACTAGCAGACGAGGTGCAGCTACGGATCTGCGCACCGTTGTTGCCTCCCGTGGGCACGAAGATCCAGCCGTTGTTGTTCGTGCCGGAGGGATTCGTCCCGAGCCACCGGAGGATGGATGCGGTGACGTCGATCTCTTTCCAGCCCAAAGTCCCCGGTGCAGTGGCGATTACCTCCGCGCGGTAGTCAGCCCCGACCGTGAGGCCACCGCTGCCCGCGAAGCTGTTGAGCGTCACGGTATTGGCATTCCATGGATGGAGGATCTCGTGCACGCTTGCTTGCTCGCCGACGTCGGTAATCAAGTAGCGAAACTTTGCGGCCGTAACGATGTCATGCGGATGGATTTGGTTACGGCTCGCAGTCCCAAAGAGGTTGGTGAACTGCAACACGACGTAGTCCCGGTGGCCCGTGATCGAAGCGCCGTCCCAGGACAAGAGCTCGCTAGACGGCGCAGGGCCCGGCGCCGCCAACGGCCCTTGGTTTCTGTTCGGATTGTCGGTGGAGATTGTTGCCGACTGGCACCCGCCGGAGACGTTCGCCGTCTGGCTGTTGAACTCGAGCATCCCGAAGGGAGGCAGCATGGGCGGGCTCGGGGGCGGCGGCGGCGGCGGCGTTCTCGGCGGCGTCACCGTTGGGACATCGAGGTATGGGGAGTTCACGTTCGTCGAGAACTGCAGGTCGACACCGTTGGTGCCGCCAGTGGGCAACACGATCCAGCCGTTGTTTGTACGGTTACCCGCGAGCCACGCGGCAACCGATGAGGTCACGTCAAACCTATTCCAGCCAGCGACGCCTGGGAAGGTTACGTCAGTGGCGCCGCCAACGTTGGTGGGCCTCCACGATGCCGATGCGAAAGGGAGGTTGGTCCACGTGACCGTGGACTGTCGAAAAAGCAGGGATAGGCAGTGAGGGACGCGTCAGCGGGAAGGGGTCTCAGCCAGGGTGCCACGCTCGGTTGTGTGGGGAGCGCGCGTCTTCGCGGGCGGCGTGTGCACACATGGTCCCAGGGAACGGTGAGCTCGCGGAGCGAGGCCTGGTTGCCCGCGTCGGACACAAAGTAGTTGAGCCAGACCGGGTTGGTCGGCACGAGCGGGGCCCCGACGATGGAGCTCAAGTCGAACTTGATCAGGACGGCCATCGTGGCGTCAGTGACGCCTGATATGACCTGTGAGGCAGCGTTGATCGTGAGCGGTCCGTCCCACCCCCCGACAGTCAAGTGGTTGTGGTAGTTTGTATTCGCATAAGTGCCGGCCCTGATGAATGTATCATAGGTGACGCTCGGGCCTCGGATGATGACGCCCGCGGCCGAGGCGACGAGCGCGAGGAAGAGCGTGGCTTTCGTAGACGTCATCGATCACGACCACGAAGACGGTCGGCGATGCTTTGGGGGACCGACGGCGATTCGATTTTCCGGCGGATAACGCCCCCCCAAATTTGGGTGCTGCTACTGTTCAACACAACGCTTGACTGTGGTGCTCGGCGTCGCCGTAGTTTCCAGGACAAGAGACTTACAAGTCGATAAGAGACGAATTACATTGTACCCCCATGCGGTACATGCGATATAGCACGGCAAGCATTTCACAATTGTTCGCGAATCGAAACAACGTCATGAAGGATGCTGTTCACCATCCCTGGCGTTGTCACCCCACCTCCCAAAGCCCGCCCGCGGGCTACGCAGCCGCAGCCCCGCGCACGTAATGCGGAGCACGAAGAACACGGCGATGCATGCCCACGCCGTCGAGGGCTTCGGGCGCACCGCGATGGCCGCGGTCGTGAGCGTGGTGACGACGAGGGCGTTGGCGAAGGTCGAGAGCGCGAGGAATTTGTACGAGCGCCCTGATCCGAGGAGCACTGCCTCGAGCAGCGCATTCGGCGCGATGAGCGGGGTGCAGATGGCAGCCCATCGGAAGAGCCCGCGCGTGAGCTCCGCAGTTGCTGGGTCCGCGGAGGTGAAGAAGAAGGCGCTCGCCGGCCCTCCGAGCGCGAGCAGTACGACCGCCGTCACCACTCCGAGAGCGGAGCAGCGGACGAGCAGCCGCTTCAGCAGAGCGCGAGCTCGTGCGAGCTCGCCCTGCGAGATTGCGCGCGCGCACAGCACCTGGCCGGCGACGGCGGGCGCCTCGGCCGCGAGGACGAGCAGGAGCCACACCTTGAGCACGACCCCGTGCGCCGCGATCGCCGTCGGCCCCAGCTGGCGCGAAACGGTCGAGGCGATGTATACCCAGGTGCCGACAGTGCTGCTGCTGCGAAGGAGTGTGGCGAGGCTCGTCCCGGCGAGCTTACGCGCGGAGGCCTCCTCCCGAACGCCCACAGGCGAGCTCGGAGAGGGCGGCGAGGGCGGCGAGGGCGGCGCCTGGGGCGACGCCAACGGCATCCGCGCAGCAAGCGTGCGCAGTAGCAGGGCAAACGCGCAGACCTGCGCGATGGCGGTGGCGGCCGAAACGCCCGCCACGCCCAGCCCAATTGGTCGGAGCATCAGCAGGGGATCGAGGAGAAAGTTGACCAATGCCGCCACGGCCGTCGCTCGCAGAGGTGCGCGGGTGTCGCCGAGGCCGCGAAAGATGCCGTTGGCCGCGAAGAATCCAACCGAACACGGCAGCGCGAGTGCACGGATGCGCACGTAGGCAACCGCATGCGCGTGCAGGGGCGAGCCGATCGGCGCTCCCATCAAGCCGACGCACCAAGGGGCGCTCGGACCGCCCAAGACGGCGCCGAGCACGAGTCCTATGCCCAGAGCAAGCTGGAGGGAGCGGCGAGCGTACGACTCAGCCTCGCGGAACTGGCCCTGCGCGACCAGCCGCGCGATCGTCGACGAGGCGGACTCACGGAGAGCGAGGGACGCGGCGATGGTCAGGGTGAAGAGCTCACTGCTCGCAGCGACCGCGCCCAGTGCCGTCGTGCCGAGCCGCGAAACCCAAAGGGTGTCGATGAAGCTCAAAAAGGGATCCAGGAGCGAGTTGAGCAGAGCGGGGGCAGCGATCGCGATCACCTCGCTCTCCTCGCTCTCCTCCTCGCGCCGTGCCGAGCGCTGGCGCTGCTCTTGCTCGGCCGAGAGCGGGGCACTGAGCCCGCTGACCAGGGCCGTTGGAGACGCTGGCGACGCGAGCGCTGCTGCAGCCGCCGCCTCCGACTCGGCGGCAGCGGCCGCCTCCGACGGCGTCAGCATGACGATCGAAGCACGCTGCTGCCGCCACGGCAGCGGCCCGAGCCGCCAGGGGCGCGGCCGCCGTGGCGCACCGAACCAGCGGAGGCTCGAGGCGCTGCCACGGGCGCTGCCACGGCTGCTATGTGAACCATTGGGAGCCGCAGCTGCGGAGTTCACTAGAGTGGTTGCGACACTGGCGGAAGCGACCGGCGCGCTGCCAACCTCGGCAGAGGTGGGTGGCGTCGACTCCAGCGCAGTCATGGCGCTCGACCTGGCGATCGACTTGACGCTCTCCTCCTGCCCCTCGACATGCACAGTCCCCTCTTCGCGCGCAAAGGCCGCAAGGAAGCCGGCGGCGAGATGATCGCCCCAGCGCTTGGCTCGCCAGCCCGTGGCGAAGCAGCAGTGTCCGCCCTTGGGCAGGCGCAGGAGGACCGCTCGCTCGCAGCCCCTCGCGAGGAGCGGCGGCACATTCTCGTCCTGGTTGCGAGCGTCGCACACGGGGTCGTCGTCCGAATTGAGGATGAGCACTGGGATGCTGATGCGGTGCGCGACCCCCATTGGGTTGCTGGCAGCGAGGAAGGCGGCGAAGCCAGTCGCCACCGCCCCGCTGCTGGTACCCTCCCCGCGGCCAGCCCCCTCCGCCTCCGGCGCCGCAAAGGGCGAGGCCGCCACCTGAAAGGCATGCATATCGGTGGCGCTTTGCATGCGACGGCATGCCTCTGGGTTGCGCACGCGCAGCAGCTCGCCGTTACGCCCGCCCAGCCAATGACGCTTCAGTACCCCGAGATAAAACCCACAGTCGTAGATCCCGCCGACGCGGGTGAGGCACACGCCGATATCGTAGCCCGGGCAGTTGGCCACAGCGGCCACGACGGGCGTGCGGCTGCCCTCCTCACCGAGGTAGCGCACGAGGAGCGCCGTGCCCGCGCTGATGCCGTACAGCCCGACCCGGGCGCCGGGGTAGAGATCCTTGACTCGGCCGATGGCAGCGCGCACGTCGTCGGTGGAGCCGAAGAGGTTGAAGCACGCTGAGGTTAGGTCATGGCCACATCCGCGAGCATGCAGCACGGCCGGCCGCACGCCTGATGCAAACAGTGCCTGGAGCGCATGCCCAGTGCCTTTGATGCTGCCACAAAGGCCGGGGAGGACCAAGACCACCGGCGCTGTCGATGGCCATTCATGATGCGTCGGAGGATCTGGCCAAGCGATTGCGACGGTGCCTCCATCTTCCGTTCGCCACGAATCCACTGAATAAAAAGGCAACCTTGGCTCGTCGAGTTTGAGCCCATACCAGATTGTCTGCGCATGGCCGCCGACAAACCCATCAAGGTAGGGCGTTGGCGTGAAGCCAAGGGTGCCTCCGAGGCGCTCAACCACCTCCAGTGTGGCCTGTGCGCTCGCACCGAGGGAGACGCGAGGCGTGGCAGTGCCGCGGTGCGCGATGTCGACGAGCAGAGCAGCTCCATCGATGGCCTTCGCGAGCAGCGGAAGGTTCATGTCCACCGAATCGAAGGCCTTCGCGAGGAAGCAGGGGAAGGTCATGTCGGAGGCGGTTCAGATTGGGTCCAGATTGTGGAGCGTCCTCAAGAAAACGAACGTTTCGAATCTGATTGAGTCTGTGAAATGCCTCGCGTGAATTGGCGGTTGGCGGCCCGAGCGAGACTTCGCAATGCCGCTCCTGCGATCTTCATCTCGTGGCAAGGCTGAGGAAGTTCGACTGACAGTGGTCGTGAGGCAGCACGAGGGCGAGCCCGCCATCCCGGTCCCGCGCCCATTTCAGCTCATGCGGGCGGGTCGCGACGCCGGCGCGGGGCCAGCAGTCTCCTTCGCGCCACAGCCAGAGCTGGTTGATCCATGTCGCGAGCCGGGTACGGGTGGCGCAATCCGCTCTACCGGAAAGCGCGCGCAGCGGGCCGCTAGCCAGTCGCCATACAAGCGCCCGCTGCCGCCGATTCCGGCCGAGCAGCACGCAGCAGCAGCGGCGGCTGCCACGAGAGCGAGAGAGGCCATTCCTGTGGCGCCGCCCACCACGGGCCTGTCGGCTGCTATTGCCGGCATGGGCCTCGGCGACGGTCCGATCTCGTCGCGCACACGCGAGCGCGCCAAAGCCTATACGCACGCGATTCCGCCACTCGGCTGGGCCTCGCATCCTCTGCCCATTCGGCGCGGGCTGCCCACGAAGGCGCAGCAGCAACGCCTCGTGCCACTTGGCACGGCTGGCGGCACAGCCAGCCGCCTGCCGCTCCCGCCAGCCAGCCGCGCCGCGCTCGTCCTCCAACCGCCACCCGGCAGCTCGCAGCTGCTGCCGCCTCGTGAAGCGCGCGCGGCCGAGCGCAAGCGACAGGCGCTCGCGCTCGCGTCGACGGGCACCTTGTACCCGGGGCTTCAGTCGAGCATGCTGGCGCAGCCGCCGCTCGCGATGCGCTCGATGCACGTGCGATGAAGGCGCGCACAGCTGCCCACACTCCCGGGGGGATTCTCGTCGTAGTCGCTCGCCTGGTTGACTGATTCGAGCCCGGCACCGCCCAGCCGAGTTTTGTCCGCAATGATTACGCCGCAATGTGTTGTCCGGTTGCTTTCGCGTGGCTATCAGCTCCTTAAGCGCCAAGCTCGGCCGGGATCAGGGTGTAGCTGACTAACACAAAACACTAGTTAGGGCGACAAGGGGGTGGTCACTAGATATGACAAAAGCGGAAAAGTTCCAGCGGTCGAGCGTTCAGCTTGGACGCCGTTAAGCGTTTTGGCTTTTGCGTTTACGACGCTGCACTTCGCACGACCGAGCCGTGCTTTCTTAACGAGCTTTCCGTGTTTCTCGTATTTCTCGTTTTCTCCTGGCTTGACGCGTCAGCGCACAGCGGCGTCTCGCTCGCGCGACCGATCCAGAGTAGTAATCTTTCTGTAATCTTTCTGGACCGATCACGATTCTTCCGAGATGAGCATGGCTACACGAAAGTACAGGAGCGGAAATAGAAACTGCGCTCTGTATTCTGGAATCTGTGCTCCCTACGTTGGTAAGCACTAGGTATTACACTCGGAAACTTGGATTAAAACTTGGATCTGGGAATTTGTGGGTCCCTCTTGCTGCGTCCTGCGACCCAAGAGGGGTCCTCCTTCGGAAACTCGAAAACGTCGGGATCTGGAATTTGGGGGTTCCTTGGGCGAGGACCCAAGAGGGGTGCTCCTCGGAAACTCGGAAACTCGGAATCTGGAATTTGGGTGTACCTCCAGACCGGACCCAAGAGGGCGGGCCTCGGAAACTCGGAAAAACTCGGAAACTCGGAATCTGGAATTTGCGGAGGAGTATATCCAGGAATCCAGACACATGGAATCTAGGAATCTGGAAAGCATGGTCCTTGCGCGGACCCACAGAGGGGCCTTGGAAACTCGGAAACTCGGAATCTGGAATTTGCAGAGGAGTATCCTGGAATCTGCACACTTGGAAACAT
>PJAB01001332.1:0-15338 GCA_002887195.1 Chrysochromulina parva
GGGCCAGCGGGTGTGCGGTGCGCCGTACGCGGCCCCGCGCATTATCTTCTGGAACCTGCGCGCGAACACGGTAGGCTTCCCGGTGGCCAAGGACACGCCCAACGTGCAGCTCCTGTCAGGCTACTCGCCGGCGTTGCTCAAGCTGGTCGTGTCGGGCGCCGACCTGGTCGGCGACGAGGAGGAAGTTACCGAGACGGCGGTGATGCCCGACGGCTCGATCCAGACCACGACCAAGGTCGTGCGCTCCGGCCCGACGCCCGAGCAGACCCTCCGGACGGCGCTCGATGATGCCGTGTTCGACGCGGTGCGCCTTCGACTCGCGGCCCTCGAGGCGGGTCCCTTCAAGGACTACGCGTTCGCGCCGAAAGAGGACACGTTCGAGATGATCGCGAAGCGCGCGCCGGTAGCTGCCCCCGCGACGGTCCCCGCTCTGGTCGCCGCCCTGGACCCCGCCCCGCCGGCGGCCCCCGCCCCGCGGGCCCCCGCCCTGCGGGCGGCCCCCGCCGCGCCGGTGGCCCCGGCCAAGGACGCAAGCGGCACAACCTACTACTGGAACGAGGCGGGTGCGTCCCAGTACGAACGCCCTGCCGACTTTGACGAAAAGGTCGCGCAGGACGCCGGCTCGTACACGCAGTACCAGTCTCAGCCCAATCCGTACTCCAGCGGCGGCGGCAGCGGCGGCGGGTACGGCGGAGGCGGTGGAGGCGGCGGATACGGCGGCGGGTATGCGCCGCCGGCGAACGACTACAGCAACATCGGCCTGCAGTACTCGCGCCCGACAAGCAGCTACAGGGATGTGCAGGACGGCAAGCCCGACCAGCCAGCCGACTCTGCCGTTGCTGACTATTGGAGGAAGAACGACATCAAGGTCTACGGCGGGGCGCCGCCGCCCTTTCTCAGCTTCGATCAGGCGCAGCTACCGCCCCAGATGATGGCGGCCATCGCCAAAGCGGGCTTCAAAGCGCCCTCTGTCATTCAGGCGCAGACATGGCCGTCTGCCATGGCCAAGCGTGACATCATCGGCGTGGCCAAGACAGGCAGCGGCAAGACGCTCGGCTTCCTGGTGCCTGGGTTCCTCAACGTGATCCAGATGCGCGCCAACCCGCAGATGGGCCCGTCGATCCTCGTGCTCGCCCCCACGCGCGAGCTCGCGTCGCAAATCGATGTGGAGGCCCAAAAGTTTGGGCTGCCGCTCGGGATCCGCTCGGTGTGCATCTACGGCGGCGCGCCCAAGTGGGGGCAGCTGAGCCAGCTGCGCCAGGGCGCGCACTGCGTGATCGGCACGCCCGGCCGCGTCAACGACTTCCGCGAGGGCGGCCAGTTGCAGCTCAATCAGGTCATGTACCTCGTCATGGACGAGGCCGACCGCATGCTGGATATGGGCTTTGAGCCGCAGATCCGCAAGATCGTGAACGGCGGCATCCGGCCCGACCGGCAGACGCTCTTTTACACGGCCACGTGGCCGAAGGACGTGCGCAAGCTCGCGTATGAGTTCCTGCGCTCTCCCGTGCAGGTTGAGGTGGGCGACATCAACACTCTCAATGCGAACATAGACATCACACAGTACGTGCACGTTGTGCGCAGCTCGGGCGAGAAGTTTGGGATCCTCAACCAAATCTTGGGCTCGCTCGAGATGGGCAGCCGCACGCTCATCTTTGCGAACACGAAGCGGATGGCCGACCAGCTCGGCCAGCAGCTCATGCGGCAGGTGGGCTGTGGGGTCTTCCACGGCGACAAGGAGCAGCGTGAGCGTGAATCGGTGCTAAACGACTTCAGGTCTGGCCGCCGGCCGGTGATGATCGCCTCCGACGCGGCCGCGCGTGGCATCGACATCAAGGAGGTCAAGGCGGTGATCAACTACGACTTCCCGACGAACATCGAGGACTATGTTCACCGTATTGGTCGTACCGGTCGGGCGGGTGCGAAGGGCATCGCGCACACCTTTCTCGATAGCGGCAAGGACGGCAAGTATGCGCGCGCTCTGGCCGACATCATGCAAAAGGCGAAGCAGTTGCTGCCGCGCGAGTTTGCCATGATGGCCGGCGTGCGTCTCCAGCCGGGCGAGGAGCTCGACATGCGCGCTGTGCTGCGCCCCGCCCCCGACGGCGGCATGATTTCGGCGCAAGCGCAGCAGCACTTCGCCGCGATGGGGCCGCCTCAAGTTGCCGCCGCGCCCGAGTGCGGCGATTTCAAGCGAGGCCTGTGCACGCGCGGCGCGCGATGCAAGTTCTCGCACGGCGCTGCCGGCGGCGGCGGCGGCGGCGGCGGCTACGGCGGCATGGGTGGCGGCATGCCCGGCGGCGGCTACGGCGGCATGCCTGGCGGCTACGGCGGCATGGGCGGCGGCTACGGTGGCGGCTACGGCGGCGGGTACGGCGGCATGCCCGGCGGGTACGGCGGCGGCGGCTACGGTGGTGACCGCGGTGGTGACCGCGGTGGCGACCGCGGTGGCTACGGTGGCGACCGGCGGCGTGATTCTCCACCGCGCCGGAGGTATGATGATGACTCACCGCCTCGCCGCGATCGTGACCGCGATGATCGTGATGATCGCGGCGGCGGCGACCGGGGCGGATCGAGGTACGATGACTGAACGCGCGGCACGCGGTCGCTCATGCAGCGAGTGCACTAGTGTTGCGGTGTGTTGGATCCACTTGTGCTCGCGGAGTGCACCGGCGCCGAGATGACACCGAGATGACACCGAGCGTGCGCCTGTGTGCGCGCGGCGCGCGCGGCGCCGCGCCGCGCCGCTCGCTCTGCTCCTCTCCTGTCCCTCTGCATGGTGCGCAGGGGCAGCACTGAGGTCGACGCGTTGCAGGTGCTGGGCAGATACGCGTCGTGGTGGGCGCGCGCGGTGCTGGGCAGGTGCGAGTGCCGCGGGCACAGCTCTCCCCGAGAGGTCAAGGGGTGAGGCGGAGGGGCGGGCAAGGTGTGAGGGGAATGCTGGGGTGCGCTATGGCGGGCGCTGTCACAGCGCCGCCATGACGCGGGCGCTGCTGCCTGCGGGACACCCGCCTGACCCCCGGCAGGGGATGGGGGGCGCGCTTGGGCGTGTGCCGGGAAGGCCGGGGTGTAGGACAGGCCAAGGGCAGACTGAGCGGGTCTGGCGGCCCGGCGGCTTGTGCCCGCGCTTCTGCCCTTGGGTACTCCCACCGCAGGGCGTACTCACCGCAGTCTGCACGCGAGCACTTACCGCCGTGTCGCCATCGCAGGGACTTGTGCTACTCAGGGAGCGAACGCAGGCACGCGTGCCCGGAGCTGACTCACGTCCGAGAGAGCCTTGGGTGTGCTCATCGGATTTGGGTCGCTCTCGGCCGCCTGTGTGCACCCTGGCCAGCCCCCTGCGACGGGCCGCCTCTCTGCCCCCACGCCTGCCACCCCCATGCCTGCCCTGCATGCCCCGCATGCTCCCTTGTCTCACGTGCGCGGCGGGCGGCAGCGGCAGGGCGACGACGAGCAGCACCGGCAGGGCGACGAGGCCTCGACGCCGCTGGCGCAGATGGAAATGGACATGAGCATCGGCTGTGGCAGGTGGTACAGCGCACGCCGGCAGGGCGCAGGCGACCGAGCAGCAGGGCCAGGGCGAGCAGCAGGCAGCAAGGGCGAGCAGAGGCGATCGAGGTAAGAGACGAGAGCACGATTAACGAGGCGCTTCCATCGCGTAAAAACGCGCGCATGCCGGTCCCCGATGGCTGAGTGTGACACGGCCGACGAGTCTTTGACTCTGTAAATGAACTCCGGTCCATCGCATGCTAAAGAGTATAAAGTCGGAGTGTACCCACAGTACCGTATGCCGCGAAAGGGGCGAACCAAACCGGCCGCGGCAAGAGCCGGAGCCGACCGACCGCCGGCGCCGCCGCCGCCGCGCAAGGCCTCGCACGTCGCAGAGGCGGAGTCCGCCCACGGTGCGGGTCGCGCGCGCGGCCGCCCAGGGCCCCGCCCGTGAGAGCCGCGCGACCGCCCGACACATCCGTATCGACCGATCATGCGGCGTATGATGGACCGCCTATTCGTGGACTCTGCGCTCGCATCCGTCGGCCCGGGCTTTCGGGGGCAAGGAGCCCAGAGCCCAGATTCGCCGCCGCGCCCGAGCCGGGGCGCCTCGACTCACTCGGCGGGGCAGCGCCACCGTGCCGCTGCCGGCTGCCGGCTGGCCGGCCACGTCACCCGCGGTCGAGACGAAGACCCAAAGTTTGCACCCAAAGCTCGGCAGCCATCCCTGCGTCACGCCCGCCGAATGTGCCGCCGAAAGGCTACGGGTGCCGCCGTCGTTCAGCGCACTTTGACGGAGCTCGCCGCCATCGTCAGCGCACTTTGACAGAGCTCGCAAACACGCCTGTGGCCAGCGTCGAGATGATCACGAGCAGGCACGCCCACGTCGGTATCACGAGGCCGACGAGCACGTCAAGGACGATTTTGACCCCAATGAAGACGAGGAGCAGCGCGACCGCGTGCTGCAGGTACTGGAACGATTTGATCAGCCCGACGACCAACGTGTAGAACGAGCGCAGCCCGAGGATCGCGCACAGCACCGCAAGGTACACGATAAGCGTATCGCTCGTCAGGCCTAGTACAGCCGGTACTGAGTCGACCGCGAAGAGGACGTCACTGAGCTCAATGGTACCTAGCACGAGTAGCAGTGGCGTCGCGCGGCAGCTACCGCCCTCAAACACCCAGAAGTACTGCCCACGGTAATCGCCCGTCACCGGCAGCCGCAGCCACTTGACGAAGCGCACGACGCGGTTCGAGCTCAGATCCTCCTCGTCGTCGTCATCGCCAGCAGAGCGCAGCAAACCCAAGGCCGAGTACACGAGCAGCACGGCGAACACGAGCAGCAGCGGCTTGGCGCGTGCGAGTACCGCCGTGCTTAACAGTAGAATCGCGCCGCGCAGCACGATCGCGCCGAAAATGCCCCACGCGAGGCAAGTGCCCTGCAGTGCGACCGGACACTTGTAATACTTGAAGATGAGGTAGAAGGCGAACATGTTGTCGACGGAGAGCGAGAGCTCCATCAGGTAGCTTGCGATGAAGAGCATCGCACCATCACTGCCGCGGGTGAAGAAGATGAAGCTTGCTGCCGTGCACGTGCAGACCGCTGCGGTCACCAGCCCTCGCCAAAAATTGCGACGATCCTCGGGCGGGATGGCGGCGCTCTCGTAGTTGACGAGCGGTTCCTGCTCCGGTTCCGCCGCATTGGCATATTGAGGCAACATGCTCACGATGCTCGCCGTGGTTGTCGATGCGGTGGTGGCGCGATCGATTCGCGACCGTCGGTGGACGCCAGCGAGCGATGCACACCAGGAGGTCCGATTCGCCACGCACGGCCGCCACGCACCACGCTTTACATGTACGAGCGGAAGCGAGTCTTCAAATCGCTCTCTTTTGGGAAAGGGGGCTCCCGACGTTTCTGTGAATTTCCCTTCACGATCTGCGGGGACGCACGACTAACTCGCCGTCCTCGCTGGCTCCTATGGCAACCATCGCTGACCACGACCCAGACGGGGTCGAGGCGACGGCCGCGTTCGCTGTCATCGCCGAACCCGACAGCGACGATGATCAGTCCGAAGCCGACGCTGAAGCAGGGGCCGGAGGCGAGGCCATGCCCGATACAGATGAGCCGATGCCACTGTCAGGAACGGCGCTCGTCGGCCAGCGGATCGAGGTCCACTGGCCACTGGACGAGGAATGGTATGTGGCGATGGTCACCGGGTACAGCCACGCTACGGGTCAACACGAGGTGCACTACTTGGACGACGATGTCGTCGAGCGACTCGACCTCGCCAAGGAGGAGTGGCGTCTCGACATGGGGCTCCGGCGAGCGGCGGTGCCAGCACCACAGGATTCCACCGCGGCAGAGGAGGAGGAGGAGCTTGATCCTGAAGCACAGGCCGCCGCAGCAGCTGCTGCGGCCGCAAAGCATGCAGCGCGTGAGGCCGCGGCGGATGCGGCGGAAGCGGCTGGCGGGCGCAAGAGCCGGCGGCAGTCGGCGGGCACGGGGCCCACACGCTTCATCGAGTCGACCTTCCCCCAGTCGTACCAGCCCAAGAAGCTGAACCGCGCGCGCGAGACCCAGAGCGAGCAGCCGAAAGAGTGCGCCCAGACGACGATCGAGTCCGAGTGGGTCCAGTGCGCAGAGTGCGACAAGTGGCGCATCGTCAAGCGCTCGGACATCGACAAGCTCCCCGACGATGTGGCGTTCACGTGCTCGATGAACCCCGACTGCCGGCACAATCGTTGCGCGGCGCCGCAGCACCTGTGGATGATGTCGGCGCCCGAGAACGGCGAGCGCATCGAACCCCGTGGCTACACGGCGCGCGCGACGCTCGAGAGTCATCGGAGGAAAATCTCCGACGCCGAGATCGAAGAGCTGCAGCGCCGGCTGCCTCTCTCGATGAAGCAGGCAGGATGGATCTTAATGCCATCCGGCGGCACAAGGGCGTCACACCGGCTCGACTACGCGTATGTTGGCGGCGAGGCCGACGTAGCTGCGAGCGTGACGCACTTTGCACGCGTGTACCTCGCCGCCGATCCGCTCGCAGCTGCCCGCGCCGTCACAAGCAGCTTCGTAGCAGGGCCTCCACCGACGGTTACGGTTTCGTCATTCGACGGGGCCGAGGACGCCGACGCCGCTGTGGGCACCAAGCGCGCGGCTGCCGCCGCCGCGGGGGGCGGCAGCAAGAAGGCCAAGGCGGCCACGGTGCCCAAGAAGACAACGGAGGAGCGGGCTCTCGAGGTGGCCGAGCAGGTGGACGTGCCCTATTTTTGGGACCGAGAGACGGCGATCGCCTTTTGGGAGCAGCTGGTGCATGACGCGCTCGCCAAGGCGCGCGCGGTCGAGCGCGCCGCCGCCGCCGCCGCCGCCGTCGCCCCCGCAGTCATCAGCCTCAATCCGCAGGGAGCCTCGGCAGGTGCCCACGACGACGCCGAGGAGGACGAGGAGGAGGTGGTGGAGGTGGCGCGGACGTGGGAAGGCATGCGGCTGTGGCTGCAGCCGGGCACCAAGCTCCATCGGCAGTGGAAAGCGCAGCATCGGCAGTGGAGCGCTCATGAGAATCCGACACTGTCAGGAACGGCGGTCGTCGGCCAGCGGATTGAGGTCCACTGGCCACTGGACGAGGAATGGTATGTGGCGATGGTCACCGGGTACAGCCACGCTACGGGTCAACACGAGGTGCACTACTTGGACGACGATGTCGTCGAGCAAATCGACCTCGCCAAGGAGGAGTGGCGTCTCGAGACTGGCCTTTCCAAAAGCGGCGACCCGATGAGGCTCGAGCGAGCGGCGGCGGCGGCGCAGGGCGTAGGACGCGCGCGCGGCGCCGACACCGCCCCAGCTGCTGCGCCGGCCGTCGCCACTGCGCGCGGCGCGGACGAGGAAGGGGGGTCGGAGGCAGGGGGCGGCGTGGTCGACGACAGCGCGGGCGGAGGTGCGGCGCTGACAACCGAGGAGCGCGAGCGGCGGATGGCGCTGTTCCAAGCGCTCGAGGCGGCGGTGCGCCATGCGAAGCAGCTTGAATGGGCGGGCGATGCGCCGGTGCCAGGCGCGGAGGGGTGGCTGGTGCGATGGAAGCCTCGGGCGCGCAAGAGTGCCGGTGGCGTGAGTGGCGATGCGTACATGATCTCACCAACCGGCGTGTCGCTCGACTCGTTTCGAAAGGCCGAGGCATACCTTGGGCTGACCGAGGCAGGTAGCGACGGCCCCGCAGCTGCGGCGTCGGAGGCCGGCCGCGGTGGCCCCGCAGCTTCGGCACCGCCGGCGGAGGCGAACATACGCCGTTCAGCGCGGGCCGACGCCCGCCAGCAGAAGGAGAGGGAGTGCGTCAAGAAGCTTCTCCTCACGATCATCTCGCAGCCGATCCCGGGCTGGGCTGAACCTACCGCGGCCGCGGGCAGCGCGAAGGCCACGGCCTCTGCCGGGGATGGCGCCGAAGGCAGCGGCAGCGGCAGCGTGCCGCCTGTGGGCGTCGTGTTGGGCGCGACCGTGCCACCCGTGAGCACCCGTCACAAGGTGAAGGTGGAGGACGACCTCTTCATACCCGGCGGCGGCGTGGGCGCGCCGAGTGTGATGGGCCTCGCGGCCGTTTCGCCCACCTCGATCAAGGTCACGGATGATCCCTTCTTCATCCCGGGCAATTTCGCATCTCCTCCAAAGCTGAGCGACGCCGAGTTGCGCGCGGAGGCCAAATTGGAGGCGGAGCGCGAGGCGAAACGACAGGCGCAGCTGGCGGCGCAGGCGGTGGAGGAGATGCGCGAGCGCGCCGAGGAGCTCCTCGAACTCATCGCACGCGCCGAGCGCCTCGGCGTCGAGTCGGGCGTCCTCAGCCAGGTACGCGAATACATGGCGAAGTTGGGTAACGCCCAAAAGGCCCAAAAGTCCATCACCACCGCGGAGCGGCCGGTCGCGCCGCTCCGCGGGCCGTACTGCCAAACGGCGTACCGCGGCGTGTTCCGCAAGATGCTCACCTTCGGCGGCGTGCGCCTGCGCCTCTACGAGGCCTTCCACAACGCGACGTACCTCGGTGTCTTCGGGCGCAAGGAGGAGGCCGCGGTAGCGTACGCCATCCATATGCATGCAACCAAGGGTCTCGAGGCTCCCGAAGACGATCCGTTCGCGAGCCCAGGCGCCGCGCTGCCACCCGATGGCGATGGCGGCGCGGGGGAGTCTGCAAACGTTCCGTCCTTGGCGCTCAAGGCCCTCTCCAGCCTCACCGCGCCGCTATTCAAGCGATCAAGCGGCTTCAGGATCGGCGTCGACCTGGTGCTCCCAAGCAATCGCAGGTCCCTCAAGGGGCCGGACAAGGGGCCGGACAAGGGGCCCGAGAAAGGGCCGGACAAGGGGCCGACCAAGCGCCCTGTGGGCTCCGTCACGGCCGGCCGTGAGGAGGAAGCTGGCGTGCAGCGTGCCTCGCTGTCTGCTGACGAGATCGATGCGAGGCTATGGGTGGGCGCCTCCGCCGCCGGATGGACAGTGTACCGAAGGTCCGGAGACGGTCACTACCGGTACGTCTCCCCCGATGGGGCGGTGTACACTCAGCGGCCGGAGGAGCCCGCGTTAAGCTCTCGGGCGTCGCCCTCCAAGCGACAGAAGGTGGGCGCAACGTCGCCGGCCGCCGTGGTGAGCATCCCCACGCCGCCCCGCCCGCTAGTCGCTCCCACCACGGCGGGTCCGCCATTAGCCGCTGCTATGCCACCGCCGCCACAGGCCGCTCGTGCTGCCGCGCCGCCACCAGCTACGCGGTCACCAGCCGCCTCCGCGCCACCGCCTGCTTCAACCGCGGTGCTGCCCTCACGATCGCCGTCCGGGCCCTCCGCCACCTCCCCGTCTCCTCGCCCGCTGGCTGTTGCCGCCCCCGCCGCTTCTTCTGCGGCCGCACCGCCTCGCCCGCAGCCGCAGCCGCCTCGCCCGCAGCCGCAGCCGCCTCGCCCGCAGCCGCCTCGCCCGCAGCCGCAGCCGCAGTCCGCAGCCGCACCGCCTCGCCCGCAGCCGCAGTCCGCAGCCGCACCGCCTCGCCCGCAGCCGCGGCCGCAGCCGCCTCGCCCGCAGCCGCAGGTCCCAGGGGCACCGCCTCGCCCGCAGCCGCAGCCGCCTCGCCCGCAGCCGCAGGTCACGGGGGCAGCAGCAAACGAGTCACCACGGGGCGGCACCTCCGCCCCGTCAGCGCCGCCCTTGTTCACACCGCCCTTGTGTGAACGGCATCCAACCATACCAGGCAAACTTCGCGTCGCTTCGTCCCTCATGGTGGGGGTGAGCGGCGGCGAGAAGGTGGCGGTGCGCCTGCCAGGCTGCGAGCATGTGGTGCGCATCACGTGGCCAAGCGAGGTGAAGCAATACCTCACCTTCACGCTGGGCACCTGCCCACAGTGCCCGCGGTGACCCGCCGTGCCGGCGTGCGATGCTCAGGAAATAAAAGGATCGCACCTCCTGGAGGCTGGTGGGTGCAGCTGGGCAGCTCGAGCTGCCGCATCTGCGCAGTTCCGTGTTTGTAGAGAATCACATCAGACAGCGCGCACACTCGGGAAGGCTACGTATCGCGCGTCAGTTGCTCCCCCCATTGGAACCTGTGTCCGGCGTTGACGTTGTAGAGCGAGCGTAGTCCTCGCTAGTCCCAAGTCCGCTCAATGAGTCCGCTGTGGTCTGGAGAGCGAGTCGATCAGTGGAGTATCGTTCCTTTACACGCCGCTCAAGGCTCATGGTCCTCATGCCTCGGCGGCGCGCGCCCCGCCGGGGACCCGCTCAATCCTCAAACTTAACCTCAAACACAACTCACCTCTCGAGAACTACCACAAAGCCCCACCCTGGGTGAGGGATTAATGAGATAGTAGCGGGCTCTCGCCACGGGGACGAGCTTTAAGCTTATCTGCTCAACATCCTTATGGTTATCGTTATCAATTATCGGTTATGCCGTTATGCTTGGAGGTTGGAGCGGATCTCGATTATCTAGAAGTCCTCGGCATACTCGCGAATAACCTCCTATAATGCGACCACCGACTCACAGGTTGGAGGTATCTCTAGGCTGCGATACAGAGAATGTCGTTAAATTTGACGAAATTCTTTAATTTTGACGAAACCCCGACCACCGGTACAGAGATGAAAATGAGAGCTCTCACGCTCACGCTCGTGGTATTCGCGCCCAATGCGTGGGCCTTTGCGCCTATGGCACGCTTAGGCGGTCGCCCGGACACGAATGCGCGGAGCAGCGTGCCGGTCATGGCCGGTCGACCACCTCCGGATCTGAACTCGCGTCCTATTGTGAAGGGCATCCTCGGCCTCGTGGCCGCGCAATTTGTTACTGCTGCGGCGTTCGTGGTGGGGCCTTCGATCGCGCCTGCAGACCTGCCGCAGTCCGAGATTGCAGCCAGGGAAGCCGCCGCTAAGGCCAAGGTTGAGGCTAAGGCGGAGGAGGCGAAGGCAAAGGAAAAGGCTGCCAAGAAGAAGGCCGAGGCTGATGCAAAGGCCAAAGCCGAGAGGGCGGAGGCGGCAGAGAAAGCGAATGCCGAGAAGGCGGCACTGGCGGCAGCCAAGGCGGAGGCCGCCGCAAAGGCCAAGGCTGAGAAGGCGTCCGCGGCGCCGGCGAAGGTGGACAATGCGGCGAAGGCAAAGGCGGCGGCGGAGGCCGCAGAGAAACGTGCGAAAGAGAAGGCGGAGGCGGAGGCGAAGCGTGCTTCGGAGAAGGAGGCGAAAGCCAAAGCGTCAGCGGAGGCCAAGGCAGCGGCGGCGGAGGCAAAGGCCAAGGCAGCGGCGTCGAAGGCGGCAGCGGGCACCAAGGAGGACAAGGTGGCGGCGAAGGCAGCGGCTGACAAGGCGGCGGCCGAGAAGAAGGCGGCGGCTGACAAGGCGGCTGCCGAGAAAAAGGCGGTAGCGACTAAGGCGGCGGCCGAAAAGAAGGCGGCGGCTGACAAGGCGGCGGCCGAGAAGAAGGCGGCGGCTGACAAGGCGGCGGCTGAGAAGAAGGCGGCGGCTGACAAGGCGGCGGCCGAAAAGAAGGCGGCGGCGGCGAAGGCGGCGGCCGATCCGAAGGCTGCGGCGGCTGAGAAGAAGGCGGCGGCTGAGAAGAAGGCGGCGGCCGACAAAAAGGCGGCGGCCGACAAAAAGGCAGCGGCAGACAAGGCGGCGGCTGAGAAGAAGGCGGCGGCTGAGAAGCAGGCGGCGGCCGACAAAAAGGCGGCGGCCGACAAAAAGGCAGCGGCAGACAAGGCGGCGGCTGACAAGAAGGCGGCAGCAGACAAGGCGGCGGCTGACAAGAAGAAGGCTGCAGAGAAGGCTCCAGTGGCCGAGAAGCCCAAGCCCGCTCCGGCTCCAGCACCAGCGCCCCCACCCCCACCGCCGCCGCCGCCGCCACCGCCGCCGCCGCCGCCGCCGCCGCCATCAGCCGAGCCGCCGGCCACGCCTCGGCCGCCCACGGCGCCGGGTGAGCTGTCAACGGATGAAGCGCTCGCCATCCTTGGCAAGTACAAGAAGAAGTAGGATGCCTGGCTAGTGCAGAGGCGGTGAGCTTGCGATGAGGGAGGCCGTCAGCATGCGCGTGAGCGGATTCCGGGCGCATGGCACTGCGCATGGCACTGCCCAGCAGTGGCAATGTGTGCCAACACGAAGGGCTGCGGCTATTCACGATCCTATTGATAACGAGAGTGCACATCGGAGGGCATGCGGCATCCGCGCTGCTGGACGCCCGGACCGGACCATGGAGCACCAGGTTGCGGGGTGCACGTAAGTGAAACCGACACCGTTCACCAAACACGCTGGGACGCCACCGGACAGGACGCGATCGTAAGGACCGAGTAGCGGGCATCTCGTCGGTGTCAGCACACGTCGGCTCCGCGCATAAAAAGCTACCCGCGCGTAACCGGGCGCGCGCGAAATCACCGGTCCGCGTCGCGCGGGCAAGGCGAAAAATTATTAAGAACGTTGCAAATGCAACGGCGACGGGACGCGGGCGGAGCACGGCGGGAGCATGCGCACCAGCGGACAGCGCGGCACGGCGGCACAGGCGAGCGAACACGCGTGTCTCCATACTCCAACACGACACCTGCGCTCGTGTCTCTAACACAAAAATTCCATGCTGACTCGGCGTACTATAGGGAGCGACCCCGTACCTCGCGTCTCCCGCAAGCATCGATGCGTGCCACGCGCTCACTCGTCGTCGTCCTCGTCTTCGGGAAAGTATTCTGCGGGCTGCTCCTCATCCTCGTCCCCCTCGTCCTCCACGCCATCCTCCTCCTCCTCCTCCTCATCCACCTCGGTGGGAGTGGGCGACTGAGCGCCGGCCCGAGCACCGCCCGCCGCGCGCGATGAGGAGGCGGCGGCGGCGGCGGCGGCGGCGGCGGCGGCGGCCTTCGCTGCTGGTCGCTTGGCCTTTGGGGGTGCGCGTGCTCCCGACGGCGCCTGCCTTTTCGTCTTCAGCTTGCTTGCATATTCGCCATGCGCGGCACGCTCCGCAGCGGTGAAATTGCGCATCAGCCCGTCATCGTCGCCGTCGTCGTCCTCATGGTCGTCATCGTCGGCAGCGCCGTCGCCCGTGGGCAGTGTGGGCAGAGAGGCCATGCGGATGCCTCGCCCGCGCGCGGCGCCGCGCCCTCCCGGCCGCCCACCGCCTCGCCCCCTCGCACCGCCTCCGCCCCCAGCCCTCCATGGCGAGTGATCTACGAAGCCATCGTCGTCCCCCTCATCGGCACCGCTGCTGGCCTCGAGCTCGGCCGCTTTTCGCTTCGGCGGGCGCCCTACCGGCCGGGCCGCCGCCAGCCCACTTTTGGCTGCGTTGAGCGCCCAGCGCCCGGCACGGGCAACAGCCGTCGACGACGAGGCGGCGGCTGGTGGCGGCGGCGCGCGGTATTCGTATGTGAAGGTACGCCCCCTGGGCGGCGGCGGCCCTTCCTTCACCGGTACGAGCAGCTTCGTGTTCTGGTGGAGCTTCGAGCTCGCGCGCAGGTCTGGAAACTTAGCCGCGTTGAGGTCGACCAGCGCCTTAGCGTCGACGCCACACGCCGTCGCAATCTGGCGCACCGTCTCATCTTCGCTGGCCACGTACTCTCGCAACTGCTGCGGCGCGCGCGGCGGCGCGATCGCCGACGCCGTCGCCGCCAGCACCGCCTCGCCTGCTGCCGCCGGAAAGACCGCCCGCCCGCTGGGTAGTACACGTGGCTTCGCTGGCTGCTTGCCAGCGGCCTTGGCACTGCTCGACGCTTTCTCCTTCCCCTTCTTCACCAGCCGAGCCTCAGCCGCTGCCTTGGCCTTGGCCTTGGCCTTCGCTGCCGCCTTGGCTTTCGCCTCCTTCTCCGCGACGGCGCTCGCTTTCGCCTCGGCCGCCGCGGCCGCCTTCTCGTTGGCATTTGCCGCCCTCTTCGCCTTCGACTCCGCCGTCGTCTTCGGCTTCGACTCCTCCTGCGCCTCCGCCTCCTGCCCCTCCTCCTCCTCCTCCTCCTCCTCCTCCTCCTCCTCCTCGCCCTCCTCCTCCTCCTCGCCCTCCTCCTCCTCGCCCTCCTCCTCGCCCTCGCCTTCAGGATCCGCGTCGAGCATATCAATCTTACGCGGCCGCGTGGCCCGCTCGGGCTGCCTTGTCGCCGCGCTACGCGCTCGCTTCGCGCCACCCACCCTCTCGGAGCGTCCTTCTCCGCCCTGATCCAAGACCTTCCTCTTGCGCGCTGCGCCGCCGCCGCTGCCGCTGCCGCCGCCGCCGCCGCCACCGCCGCCGCCGCCGCCGCCGCCGCTGGGCAGGCGTCGCGCGGGCGAGCGCCCTTTGGACTTGGTGGCTTTCCAATCCTCGCTGAGCCTGTCCTGCACTTGGGTAATCTTGATGCCGTCCGCGTAGCCGCCGGTACTGTCGCGCTGCACGAGCTCATTGGCCCAAAAGGCGAGTGGCGGCAGCCGCACGCGCCCCGAGACGCGCCCTGAGGGAGACGCGGCCACGCCCGCGTGCCCGCCTGGAGCCGCCTCGGCGCTAACCGCCGCGCGCGGGGGCGCATGAGGGGCGCCGCCGAGCGACACGGCGCGGCGGCGACCCCCCGCATCGAGTGATGCGGGGGGGGCCGAGGCAGTCGAGGCGGACTTGCGACGACCACTGCTGCTGCTGCTGCTGGCACCCCGAGCAACGGCTGCCGCGGCGGCGGCGCGTTGCTCGGCGGCTTCCATGAGCGAGTGCGCATGGCTGCGCCGACGCGAGCTCGGAGAGGGCTGCTCGCTCTTGCGTCCCCGCACTGGCGCCACTGGCGCCACTGGCTCCGCCTCCTCCGCCTCCTCTGCCGCCTCCGCTTCCTCTGCCGCCTCCGCCTCCTGCGCCTCCTCCGCCTCCTCTGCCGCCTCCGCCTCCTCTGCCGCCTCCGCCTCCTCTGCCGCCTCCGCCTCCTCTGCCGCCTCCGCCTCCTCCGCCGCCTCGGCCTCCTCTGCCGCCTCCGCCTCCTCCGCCTCCTCGTCGTCCTCCGCGCCCTCCGCCTCCGGGCCCTCCGCCGTTGGTCCTTGAGATCGCAGCTCCGGCTTGGAGAGACCCACCTGCACCAGCCAATCGAGATCCTCAGAATGGCCCGCGGCACGGAGCTTCTGAATGAGAACGTCATTCTTTGCATTTGCCTTGATGCCCTTCGCCTTCGCGCGCTCCTGCAGCTGCCGTCGCACTTGCTTGCCTGTCGTGTGAATGTGAAGAGGAGTCGGCTCCCCCTCCGGATCCGCATCGTCCGCCTCCGCCGCTTCCGCTGCCAACTCCGGGTCAGCCTTGTCCGCTGCCTCCTCCGCCTCGTCCTCTTCCGCTGCGGGTGCCTCCTCCTCCACGGCTGGCGCCGCCGCCGGCGCGTTCGCTCCAAACTTCTTGCGGATGTACTGGAGCGTCCCGAAGCGCTGCCCCGACGGCGAC